>JAWDGP010005734.1:195000-242500 GCA_033675545.1 Elysia crispata
TCTGGAACAGGCTCGGGTTCCTCGAGTCTCCTCACAAATGGTCCCTCATATCATCAACCCTCGGAATCAGCCCCACCCACAAATCTTCCTCACGATCAGCAGCAGCAAACAAGTCTTCAAGAACAACAGCATTCGCATCATCCGAATCTTGACGGCATCACTACAATATCGGCAACCACCACAACAGCTACATCACACGGCAGTGGCGCAGCCGTGAAAAGGCAAATGAACACTCACCAATTTTTAGCGCTTCAGGCCTGCTCCTATGCAGGTCCGGTTGTGATGGCTGTAGGCATGTTTGCAATGATCATGGCTTGTGTGTTCTATTGCGAGATCTTGGACAAGTACGCTATTCTTGTGCCCGATAAGGGTCACGATTCAGGATTGCAGAAGGATGAACTCTATCAGGTAACCGATGAATTAAATTTAAAAAAAATATTACGGAGCTTGAACTAAAATTTGATCTACCGGTAAGTTCAACG
This sequence comes from Elysia crispata, assembly GCA_033675545.1. Lineage (NCBI taxonomy): Eukaryota > Metazoa > Mollusca > Gastropoda > Plakobranchidae > Elysia > Elysia crispata. The sequence goes on from JAWDGP010005734.1 coordinate 195,483, forward strand.
TAGTGAACCCAGAACATATGACTGCAACGATCTTGTTAAAAATTGGTTGTGATAATCATGAGTTTGTTGTTATAGCCTCTAATGTCAGGCCTCTTTGTATATAGAAAACGTGAGTTTCCGCCAGACACGGCGAAACAAAAAAGGTGAGACGGTGTGAGATGTCAGGCTGGACTTCACAGGTGCCGGAACACCTGATGATAATGAGACTATCATGTGAAATGTAAAAAAAATATATCAATTATAGAGTATAAAAACCTTGGCAGATACAAGGGCGCATTTCTTAAAACTTAGATCGTGACGTGTTTTTAGATTCGAAGTAGTTCCTTCGAAATATCTTTGAACAATAATATTTATTAGAAACTGCACTTCGAATTTGTCATAATTTTAGCATCTTTAACACAGGAGACTACGAATATTAATGGCATAAAAGATCTCATGAAAAAGCCATAAACGAAACAAAGAGTCATATATTAATAGCCTATGTTATAGAGGAAAAACATGTAGAAAAAATTATCTATACTATGGGAATGTTACTGATGCTTAAGTCAGGGACATTGGTATACCAAGAACAGTCGTTGGGCAGGAAAGGTCAAGCAATCATACTGAAGGCTAAGATTTATCTCCACACACGCTGACCACAAGGAACAAACACTTAACTAGGAACCTATAGGTATAAAAGAACAATGAAGAGCCTCAATGAGAAATAGCTTGAAGCAAAGGTTAAAATCCAATATAAAACACGTATGCCTGGTTAAGAAAGGAATACAGGTAAACCAGGAAGATTCAAACTTAAAAAAAAATGTTACAAACTGGCAGGAAACGTAAACACTCCCTGCTCATATTAATGGATTTAAACCCATTACCAGTGCCACGAAGGACTGTTGGTTGGAATCTAAAATTGCAATTTTTCATGTTTTGAAAAAGCTATTTGTCAATTATTCATCTCAAAAGACAAGAAAAATAAAAACAATACAAAGGCAAGGATGGAAATGTAAAAAAAAGGAAAAACAACCAACTAAACATAACATGCAAAAGCAATATGAAAAACAAACAGCGGAGAAAAAACCCAAAAAAAACTAATATATCAATCAAACCCTTAGTTTTTTTTTCCCGTCTTGAAAGAAATCAATATGATTCTCATGAGACAAGCTCTCCCAGCCCCAAGAGGAGGAAAAATGATACGTTGATTTAGGATAAGACAAGAAAGAGAACTAAAGTGATAATACAAGTACAAAAAATAATAAACCCAGATGCACCTCCTACGTTAATTTTGTTACCTTTTTATGACTGCCGTTTTAGATTTTTTGCTTATGAATTTATTTTATACCTACCGTGGGGCTTGTCAGATATTAAAAATATATCTAGAGGAGACAGAATTATAAAAATAAATTAAATTATACATTTTATGCACTGTGGCTATCAATGAATATTTTCATTCCTCTGACTTTCCAGAAGAACCGCCTTAGATATAGAGATGACTTTCTCTGCCATGATTCTGAATACAGAAAATATAGCTAAAATTCAATGGCAAAAAACATCTCTCTCAAACTCGTTCTCTCTGTCTTTCCCTATCTTTGTCTCCGTATCTGTCTCTTTGTCTGAATTTTTGTCACTGTATCTGTCTCTGTCTTCCTGCCTCGTTCTGTCTCTCCCTCTCTCTTGCTCTCTCAGAGATGGTTTATTACCGAATGTTTAATGCTGCACTTAAATAACCTACAAAAATTTCGATGTGTAGCCTATCAACTAACTGTTTCGCATACATTTGTTACCCAATAATTTAGTCACATTGAGAGGCGCTTCCAAGAATATGTTAAAATAATGTCTGCAGATCTCCTGTAAATGAAGAGTTCACATTGTTCAAATATTGATATACCGGTATCTAGCGAATACGTACTTGAGTTTCGGCCACGCGAGAACTGTATTCAACTCCTAAACTATTAAATGCAAGTCCTAAGAGGAGGTTGCTTTGGGAAGTTCAAGTTAATATTTCATTGCCTTTTTATTTTTTTTCCAATCCGATTCATTGTGACCCGCAAACGCCACGAGCTAAACCAGTCAGTTATATTATTTCCCTTAAATGTATTTTGCCCTCAAGTTGTGATGTTTTACAAAAACAAAGGTGCACAAAAACTGGTTTTACTTATTTAAATCCTGATCACTCTGTATATAGATTTAGTTGTTCAGTGAGTGAATTAAAAACATACATTGATAATAAAATGCTCGACTCATCCAACCTTTGCCTTCGCGATCTGGGCAACCTGGCAGTTTCTTTTGTTGTTTGTACAATTGAGTTCAGTTCTAACCTTTTCCTATCAATAAATTGAATTGCGTATTTCTTTATTACATGAACTTAGGTTCTGTATGCTTGTCCGTATTTGAACCTAACATTTGTAAATATTTTAGTCTGCTCATAAACTGACCTGAGTTCTCATGTTTAAAGCAATGGCTTGGTTTGAATAAATGATAAACACCAGTGGTTGTTGAAAATATCTTGATTGTCTTTTTCTATAGCTCTCTTTCGATCTTATCAAATAAGTACTCTGCAAACTTTATAAATCAACTACTTTAGTCCAAAGTTTGTACTCAGGGAAATACAGAAAACTAGATTTTCATTCTATTATTTGCTTTTTATTGTCCTTTAAGAACAAAAACTAAAGCATAGAATTTAAAATCTAAATAAGAGATGATAGAGTGAAAAAATTATAACCTATTGAGGATTTTCCCTTCAAAATATGTCATTCTTTCTTGTTTGAAATAAAGTCTGTAAATTCAGTACGAAGTTGGGTCTCGTTGATTTACAGGAGCATGAAGTATTCTATTCACCTACGATTAGTTGAAACTTTTAGACCTTTCTCTGGACAAAAGATACTTTCGAGTGACTAATTCTTTTTAACAAAAGTAGATATTGATGTTTGTCCAGCCTCCAACATCATTTAATTTTGGATGCAGTCAAGAATTAGATTAAGGCTATTTCATTAATTTTTTTTATGTTTCAGGTGATTATAGAGGAGATGAAGAAAAGCTATGCCCAGACGCTAATAACGGCGTACACTAAGGCGGCTGAGCGCAGCTTGCTGATCCACGAGCACAACCCCGGTGTCCCTGTGGGGGCACCAGCTGCTGCCGCTGGGGCTGTACGCCCTGACAGTGAAGATCCTCAGCAACGCCCCCTGCCTGACCCCCTGCTGCCCTATAACCCGTTGGAACCTCTCTCCTTGGAACAGCAGATTGACATTGAATGCGAGGGGTACACACCATCTCCGCCGATTCCGAATAAACGCTACAGCGTCATCCAAGCGAGAATTCAGCGCCTACGGAGCGAGGACAATTGGTTAAAGACGTCATCACTTCCTAACATTCGACGCTCAATGAGTATCAAACGTGCCGGTCGGGTGGGAACGAAAATTGCTGATAATTCCAGGACGCTTAGCTATGACTACACTATGGATGAGGCGCGACTGAGACGCAAGTCTATGATGCTGCGCTCTATCGTGCACTGGAACTCTGGGTCATCCGGGGATCTCCTGACCCAGCAAGCTCAGGCTGCCCGAGCAATGCACCAAAGACGGTTCTCCTCGGCCAAAGCTCTGCAGAGTCAGCCTGATGACAGCCTAGATGAGCTGCTGCAGGAGCAGAGCCACGGTTCCTTCCCACTCACGAGACTCATACAACGACGTGGCACATTTGCATGTGGTGACATGCGCACTCGAAGGATGAAGTTCCTCATTCTCCTTCAGGCCTCAGAGTCTAACGAAGTCTTCCAACAGCAAAAGCAGCAGCATCACCGGAGACAGAGTACTTTTCCGAGTAGCAAGCATCCCCAACATGATAACATATCAATGGATAGCCGCTCAGCTTCACGTTTTGCTGGAATACGTAGAAATTCCTTTATTCCATACAACACCTGTGATAAATTTATAACTACAGAGGAGAAGAGAACTGCACGAAGCTCACGCAGATCGTCTGTCAATCCATTTGCACCTCGGCTTGCGCAGCAGTATTCTCAGCCAGAGAGGGGCACTATCAGAAGACATTCTTTCTTTCCAATCCGACGTGAGGATAAAATCTACGAGAGCGATCCTTTAGAACAGCGCAGGCACTCTTTTAACCCCATTGGCGTGAACAATACATTAAAAACTGAGTATGCTGGCGGAGCAGGAACTCATGAAAGACGTGGCTCTTATAACCCGGACTCAAAACGCGGGTCCTATGCTCCACTTTCAACGTCTAGTGGGCAGCAAAAATCATCCCGTTTCTTGCAGGTGCCTGGGTTTGAGCACGAGTTCCACATGGAACGTGGACCGGGAGGTGATAGCTCCGACAGCGAGACGGCAGGCTCGCCGCACCTCCCTTCATCTCCATCTTCACGCCAGTCAGATGTCTGGCCATATAGCTGCTCTCATAGACCACCTGGAAAGCTACCTCTCCATGGGATGGGTTCCCCATTGCCGGAGGCGCAACCAGAGAGACAAGTGGTGGAAAGAAGGCATTCTTTTAACCCTGTAGTTAGGATCTCTGCCGCCGGCCCTGACAACGAAACAACTACGCCAGGCAGCGGAGTTCCAAATGTTCCCATAATTGTTTTAAACGCGGATACGTCTGGCAGGTTCCTGACTGTCCCGTCTCAAGATATTGAACTAGGTATGACCAGTGGAGGATTCAGAGGGGCAGAAGATGTTGAAACGATGCCCGAACAACGGAGACATTCATTTAATGCACCATTTCAGCCTACAGAATCAGCTCAAGCATATACAAAAGCTGGTATAGAAAAACCCGTTCCTCAGAGAAATATTTCTTTCAAATTGGATTCTTTATCAACCTCAATGACACCTCAAGTATCATCCTCATTACCTACACCACCGTCCAATCAATTTGCTAAACGGTCCTCACTGAAACGTGCCAGTATCCACAAACCAACACAGGTGCCCTCTCCCACCGACTCCACATCAGGCGCCCCAGTGCGACCGTCCAGCTTCAAACAGGAGATGGTTTTGTTTCAGCCGTTAGCCCGGCCAGACTCTCGCGGTACAAGTCCCAGCTCCAACCTCTCTTTCTGTGGTAGCGAGCGCATTGGTAGTGAGCGCTCACCAAAGGCCTCCAGGACTGCTTCCATGAGTTCGGACAATTCTGCTTTTACAACATCTACATTGCTGAATGAATCATGTCGGAACTCAGAGGCGCCACATCTATCACCTGGGGCCTTCAGGCCAGTTTCTCCAGCAGGTCAACTGGCCTATCACCACTTCCACCCAGCCAGTCCTCGCTGCAGAGACAGGGATGTGTTTCGGTATGCCCCAACAACTGCAGACAGCATCAGCCAATACAACGAACTTCAGTTTTTACTCCACTCCGGGCCCAACCCGGCCGGAGAAATACGACGAAGCGCGTCTTTCAGAGAATCTCGGCGTCGACGGGTCCATCATGTCAGAACCGACTCCTCTGGCAGCACTGGCTCAGGGCCGGCTACTCTCTCTCCTTCCCTCAACACAGACGCCAATGCCGCCATCCACCGCAGCCGGTCTGCAGGCTCTTTGCCAGGGGAGAGAAACATAGCTAGAAGAGAGGGAGATTTCAGGGCGCTGCGAGGATCTGCTCCACGGTGGGACGACATAAGAATGTCTCCCCAAGAAGCTAAAAGGCTGGCAGAGGAGAGTTTTGCCTCAAGGACCTCATCGCCGCAGTCACCTCTTAGAGCATTTAGCTATGCAAGCTCACGGGTTCCCAAACCGCCGTCGCCTCTTGTGGGGAAGCACTGGCCGCCATCTAGACATGACGCTGACAGCAACTCTTCGTGACAGCAACATGAATCTTCATAGGGTTGAGCTTCGGTTTACTTCACATTTCAATAGCGCTTTGTACAATATTTTCGCTGTACATTTTTTTCGGCGCGAATACAAAGCAGTTTTAGCGTTAAGTTTGTTTTGTACTTTAAATGTATGTTTGACACAATTTATTTCATACGATACTAATTGATTAAGCATCGACTAATGTTAAAAGTTTGTTTTCCAGCAAACAAGATGTTTTTAAGGGTCAACTGTATTATGTGATAAAATAAAATAAAGTTTTACGAATTTGACCTTAAAAGACGCAACCACATATCGAATATTTTCGAATGTATATTTCTATGTGATCTTTTTATTATCTGGTATTATGTTCAAGCGTTGAACGTGCAATGAAGTTTTCAGAGAAGGCTTCGTTCCGCGTTAAGCCATTATTGTGGCCATAGAGAAACTGAAATGTTCCTGGTCTAGTTAAGTTTCATAGCTGTTTTCGGTTTGTTTGATAAAAGCTCAATTCAAACTCTTCAAAGCAGAGATATATTAATGATAATAATTATCAAAATAGTAATAATAATAATAATAATAATAATAATAATAATAATAATAATAATAATAATAATAATAATAATAATAATAATAATAATAATAATAATAAAAAGAAGAAGAAGAAGAAGAAGAAAAAAAAAAAAAAAAAAAAAAAAGGAGAAAAAGAAGAAGAAGAAGAAGTGTAAAATGTCATGTTGATGGAGCTCCAACTTTGCTTTATCCTTTTTTTTTTCGACGTTTCTATCTTATAAAGATTCGAGACATCTAAACTAGCCTTTCTAGCAATTCCTATTTTACTACATTTTGTCTAAATAATATTGATATTCCTGCACCAAGCCTTTCTATCTTCTCCCATATAAAATACTCCTTAAATTGTCCTTCTTGTTTTCCTTTTTTTTTACGAATCCCACTGAGGCGTATGTACGTATAAACTTGTTACAGCAGACATTTTTTTTAACCTTCTACTGTCATATGATTGTAGTCATGACTTGTTTTACACCTCTTATTTTCCCTCTTGGAATGTTATTGAGAATTATAGTTGATCTGATCCAAGTAACAACGAACGACGCCACCGTGAGATAGTACTACCAGTCCTCCAATAGTACATGCTATACTCACAGGAACGTAACACCCAAACTAAGTGACGTTCACCACACGATGTTTATGACTAGATCTACCTCCTAAAGAGCTTAAAGGTCTCTGCCAAGTCAACAGTCACTGACCCCTATGCTTTTCAGCATAAAGACAATATTATTGTATATTTTCTATTCAAGTGGCACAATGGTTTAATAATTTATGGTGATTTATGGTGGTTGAGTTGCATATATCTCTGTAATTACCAACTGGTTTTTCTATTTAAGATATTTTGTTTTTTTTGTCATTCTAATATTTTTTATTGTCATTAGGAACATACAAGTATGACTATGTATGCTGTTTTCCATTCCATAGTTCCACTGAGGTTTTGATATAAAGGTGATGAAATAGAGTCAAAGGAATAGGGAAGAGCAGTAAAGGTGCCAGATGATTTGCGATTCAGACCTTAGCTTTTTGATTTTCAGTAGAATGAAGGCCGTCTTCCATCGACAAAGATTTTAGATCATAATCGAACGAAAGTCTCCTAGAGTTGAATGTTCCATTCATCTTAATACAGTAGTTTCATATAGTTTTCAATTCGTTGTACATAGTTTAGTGTGGTGAGAACCTTTTAGGGCAAGATAAATTATTAAAACTGCTGGTCGCATCAAAGTTTTCTTTAGATATTCAACACATTTTCTTGTTTGAGTTTGGCTTCTGTTAACATATAAAGAGCGCCCTGCTTGCTGCTTCAGACAAAGAAACTTTTCTTTTCATGCGAATCATTAAATATTTTCGAGGAAACAGTCCATAATACCCCGCCAAATGCCAACAAAACTATTTTATCCATGACCATTTCAGCTTCATCAAGGGTGAATACACGATGTAGGAAAGAAACTAAGAAAAGCATGATTGTGTTAGTGAATTCATTGAACTTGGTTATTCGTCTGGAAAAAAGAATATCTTCAAACTAAATGAGGAAAGAAACTCGAGTGTTTCTGATTAGTTTGATATTCATCCAAATGATTAAAAAAAAGCATCATTATTGGTGCCTTCGACCTTCACACATGCATAATTATATAGATTTCATTCTGGTCTCTTTTAGCGAAATGTTATATTTGCCTAAATGCAGTGTTTTTAAAATGTGTTTTCTGTGCCCTTGGGTATTTAGGTGTCTTACTATTTCTATTTCTTATGAGTGTCTGTTTTTACATTATTTGTATATTGTGGGACTAGCTTATAGAAGAAAACGTTTAAAAGCAGTATAAATGTTTACAAGGCAACATTTCATCCACGTGTAATACTTACAGTGGATTGATTGATGGGACTCTAATGGAGCAATTCCTGCATAAAGGAACACACTTCCTCTTTGAACACTAACAGTACCATTTTATATTGAAAGCAAATTCTTGGGCATTTGCAGTTCTCCGAAAAACAGAATATCTTCTTTATGTGCAGCCCTATCAATATACTGTACAACTGAACTCTTCTTAAAACGTTAGATCTAGAGCTATATGATAGGACTTGTTTTCCTGATGTACTAGAAAATTAAAGATAAAATTTGCTTTGTAGTCGTGAATCGCTAGCAAACACAATGCTTGTATCCAGCACGTTTTATTCTTGTGCACTAACAGTATGCTTTTTGGACTTATAGAATAAATATGAGAATACTTTATCTCTTGGAGCACTTGCATTGTCCACACAGCAGAATATTTGTCTTAATGGACCGCTGGCAATACACGATTCATCAACGTATTCTATTGCCTAAAGCAATCGCAATATAATGTCCTACCAAATATCGTCTCATATAGCATTAAAAGAACTTCTCAATAAAATGCTATCTTCTAGATCAGATGTAATATATGTTAGGAAAGAATAATTCTTCTTGGAGCACTAGCAAAAAGCATGTCATGAAGATACAATTCTCTTGAAACACTGAAAACACTCAGTACATTAAAATACTGTCCCCTGGCCACTAGGCATCATAGACAGTGCAAAATATCGTCTCTTGAAAGAAAAGCATTACACGATATTACAAAATGCTGTGTCTTGAAGCTATCAAGCAGTACACGGCAGAACAAAATGCCGTAACTTGGAGCAGTAAATCAGTATATGGTAAGAATAAAGTACCGACTATTAGAGCAGTCAAGCAGTATATGACAGATTAAACTGCCGTCTCTTTGCCTTCATTTCTGAGCCCCCGATGGTATCGATGACCGTTTTGTAGTTTTTAACCCTATTCCACCCGATTTCGGGTCGATTGTAAATTATTTCATCGCGGTGTGAGTCAGGCTCGCCCAGTGAGATTGACGGCTTAGTTTTATAGACTTGCCTAGAGTGAGTAAGACATCAGGGTTATAATACATTCAAACCCTGTTTCAGTTGGCTTCAGTATTAATCTGTGCAGGCCCAGTGGATCTAGTTTTATTTGCCGTTTTCATTCTTTTGAATGAGTATTCGGAAAAAAAACCCCACTAATTCTTACGGTTAAAGTCTTTTGTGGCTATGAGGAAGGGGAGGGGGGTGTTGGTGGTAATTCTAATTCGGAAGATGGGGTTGTATATTATTTCATTTTTATCAATGGAGTTTAAAAGTGAAATAATGATAAACCGAGCGAATATAAATTATATTCATATAAACTTTTACATGATATATTTTTTGTGAATTCATCAATTAACAAAGTGATCATTATACATTTAAAAAAAATTTTTTTAACTTATAATTGTACTTGTTCAATACTTTTGTGAGAATCCTAAAACGGATTGTTGAGAAGAAAACGCTGAGAGGCCCGCTCAGATAGGAATTTTAATTTCCATCTCTTTGAGAAATATATGCAAGGCTACTCTTCTCTAACATTGATAATTCAGCCTTCACTGAAATGGAATTTTAAGTATAACCGATCGATACGCGTTTGCGTTTGTTTTTATTTGTATCTGAAAAAAAAAATTAAAAAAAAAAACCAGAGCTGCCTACCACGGGATAAAAAGTTCCTAATCAAAACAGCATTTCTTCAGGCGGACATCTTATCCAACAAACGGATATCCAAAAGACAAAAAAAAAATGATCTCTGAATGGACTGCACAGCGCGTTGATGTTTCTTGGAAATAATTAGAAACGCATTGGTCTGAGCATTAATGCCTGAGGTAGTTAAAATATCTTTAATGAGTCACCACTTAATCATTGAATGCTCCTTTGTCACCTAAAATGTCTTTAGCTGAGACCAAGGGATAACTGGCTAACGTTCGATTCCTGATTTGAATTACATTACCATTTGGCGTTCACAAAGTTAATGAAAAAGAGAGAGACCTATTTTATGAAAGGACCAGCTCCTTTTCTCGCTGAATCACATGTTTTTGGAAATTCCAAATAATTTATATAAAAAGAGCGCGAGAGAGTTATAAAGCTCACTTTTAAGTATGAGATTATCATTATAGTAAAAGCTATATAGTAATTTAGTTATGATAAAGATTCAAGTTAATCTTCAAACATGCATGCCACATCCAAAGGTTCAATGATTTTTCTTGAGAGGATTGAGATAGTAGTTGCGCGGCCGTTGCAAAGAACTGTTTTATCTCTCTGTCTGGTTTATTGTTTGAAGGACACAAGACAATGGCCAGGTAGAGCGAGCTGTTAGTAAACTTGTGGTCCCGTTACCTCCAGCTAGGCGGTATTGCGTTGACCTCTTCCTCTCCAACGACACAGGGCGGGGCGAGTAGGGGAGGGTTCAGTGATAGGGATTCAATTTTAATTGACTATGCAGTCGCACAGTGTGCCCCGTGTTGTTTCTTTTATTTAATTTTAACCAATTATTGGTCAGAAGACATTATGAATACTGCACTGGAAGAAAAGTAAAAGTGACGCTAATGGTTCTCTTGAAATATTTCATCATTTTTTAAGGCTTCACGAAATGGCTGTAGTGATTTGGTCGCACGTTGTTTATCATAATAAATACATTTTTATGTAATACTTGGACACAAAATTTACTCTCAAGCCGTAAATATGTGATTCTTGTTAGATGAACTTTTCGCATTAAGTAAAAAGGCCTCTTCTCACAACAGTTATTTTCATGAAACAAACTATGATTATAGAAGTTATGATTGTTATTTACTAAAAAAAAAAAACGTGTTACAAAAAAAAATTAATCTAAACAATAATAAAATTATTTAACTATACAACGTGTCTATATCTTGTCTAACGTTATCCAAAAACTTAGAGAATATAACAGGATGTAAAAACATCGATTTATTTACCTTTACTTAAGTATTCGGTACTTAAGAGGATTATATATTCCTTATTTCTGCCACTCTGTCATTGCACATCCACTTTTTGTCTCTGTCAATGTCGCTCTCAAAATCGAATGTGATTGGTTCAGATATAGCAAAGCTTTTTCCAGAGTTATCCTTGTATCACTTGCATGTCAGTTACTTTTGCTTAAACGAGGAGAAGAAAATAGAATAGAAAACATTGCCTATTGATTTCTACATTGCTCTTTGTAATGTCAAATGCGTTACTCTATTTTTACGTATTTTCTTTTGTTTCTCATCTTTACATAAATTATTTTGACCACCGTGACCACATAGATTTCCATCGGTATCATATAATCATTTAATGAACGTCGTTAATTTATGAGAAAAATTATTCTTGTGATAATATTTTTAGTAATTTATTGTTATAATATATTATTTATAATTATTACTACTGCTACTACTACTACTACTACTACTACTACTACTACTACTACTACTACTACTACTACTACTACTACTACTACTACTACTACTACTACTACTACTACTACTACTACTACTACTACTACTACTACTACTACTACTACTACTACTACTACTACTACTACTACTACATCTACTACTACTTCTACTACTTCTACTACTACTACTACTACTACTACTACTACTACTACTGCTGCTGCTGCTGCTGCTGCTGCTGCTGCTGCTGCTGCTGCTGCTGCTGCTATTGCTGCTCACTGCTGCTGCTGCTGCACCACCACTGCTGCACCACCTGCTGCTGCTACTGCTGCTGCTGCTGCTGCTGCTGCTGCTGCTTCTGCTGCTGCTGCTGCTGCTACTACTGCTGCTGCTGCTGCTGCTGCTGCTACTACTGCTGCTGCTGCTGCCTGCTGCTGCTGCTGCTCACTCACTGCTGCTGGCACTGCTGCTGCTACCACTGCTGCTGCTGCTGCTGCCACTGCACTGCTGCTCACTACACTCTACTGCTGCTACTGCTACTGCTGCCTGCTGCTGCTGCTGCTGCTGCTACTGCTGCCTGCTGCTCACTGCTGCTGCTGCTTCTCACTGCTGCTGCTGCTACTGCTACTCTACTACTACTACTACTACTACTACTGCTACTACTGCTGCTGCTGCTGCTGCTGCTACTACTACTACTACTACTACTACTACTACTACTACTACTACTACTACTACAACTTCTACTGCTGCTACTACCATTACTACTACTACTATTATTATTATTATTATTATTATTATTATTATTATTATTATTACTACTACTACTACTATCATTATATTAATTATCATCACTATAATTACTGTGATCGTCTCGTGTTTTAAATGAAAATCAATTTTAGTTCGTGAAAATTTCTTCTTTCAGGCTCTCCCAACATGCTCTCATAATAATAGGATACAAATTTCGAAACAAATTTAAGTTTGTATGTTAATGACGAGGTAATGAGTTTGGACAATCTTTAATGCATAATAATCTTTATAAGACAAGGTGTTTTTATAGTTTTGCCCTCAATGTAGGGTTAAGTTTTTACCTCATCGATCTTTAAGGGCGCGTTTATTGACACAACGATATCATAATTACCCTTTTGAGAATTTGTCATGTATTTTGTAGATGAACTTCAATGAAATTGTGATATGAAAATAAATTCTGTTATTCATGTTTTTCTTTCAAACGCCCATGTTTTCTAGTTCAGCCATTACTTATGATGACAGTCCTGTTCGTTGAAAAAAGTCTTGGATATTATTTATTAGAGTTTGAATTATTCGTATGAAAATGTTACCGAGAAATACATGCTCCCCTGAATATTATCCTTGAGGTATATTCTCACATATCTTCTCATGCATTATTGTATTGCAAGAAAGCTAATTCTGTCCTTAAAAAACTTGAATTATCTCTTGTTATCCTCGTCATCTTAATTAAAATCACGAAATTGTTTTTAGCTGTGATTATCACTACATTGCAGATATTAAACTTGTTTTTTAAACAATGTTTTATTGTTATTCTACTCTTTTATAATAAAAATGACTGAGGAAAAGACATTGAATGAACATTCAAAATTTGAAGGATCTTGTAGAGAAAGGGTTGGTGACAATTTGGGTCCTCATGAAAAATTCGGAAATGTTTAGTCAAATCAGTTCTCACCAAAGTTGGTATTTCAAGACTAGGACAACAATCGACTTAAGATCCATTCCACCTTCATCTCAACATAATTAGTTGAAAAAGAAGGGATGTATCATAAAGAGGAGGATTAGAAGAAGAAGGAGAAGAAGAAGAAGAAGAAGAAGAAGAAGAAGAAGAAGAAGAAGAAGAAGAAGAAGAAGAAGAAGAAGAAGAAGAAGAAGAAGAAGAAGAAGAAGAAGAAGAAGAAGAAGAAGAAGAAGAAGAAGAAGAAGAAGAAGAAGAAGAAGAAGAAGAAGAAGAAGAAGAAGAAGAAGAAAAAGAAGAAGAAGAAGGAGAAGAAGAAGAAGAAGAAGAAGAAGAAGAAGAAGAAGAAGAAGAAGAAGAAGAAGAAGAAGAAGAAGAAGAAGAAGAAGAAGAAGAAGAAGAAGAAGAAGAAGAAGAAGAAGAAGAAGAAGAAGAAGAAGAAGAAGAAGAAGAAGAAGAGGAGGAGGAGGAGGAGGAGGAAGAAAGTTATATCTTGTGATTTTTCCTCTTACTTTAGTTATAATACTACTCTTAGTATTAGACCCGGCATGATAATGCTCTGAGAGGTGGTATCATACACCCATTCTTCTTTTCAAACCATTCATTAACCCCCCACAATATTACGCTGACCTCATTTAGCGTCGGGTCCCACCTTAGTCTCGTCTTGATTACTTCCCCTCACAGGCCGAGTGTCCATCTTGCCCCATGGCGCTAGGGAGATAGTCAGGAACCCATAAACTATTTATGCTTGCCATCAACACACTTGGCTGGAGGTATGGCCAAGACGTAGCTCCATCCCTCACTAAAGGTTTATTGTCAACATCCTGAATAGCTCCATCACCAATCCCAGCCACCTAAACATAGCCAATATGATAGGAACTTTATGCTTTACAGATACTTCACCGACATTCATTAATTTCCTGTATTTGAAGTTAAGGAATTAACTTTTCTTCACAACTTCTGTGACGAAAAAAAATTGAACTCTACATATAATTATGCAGCTTTGCTCAATTAAAACCGTCAACTATTTAGTTTTGCAAAATACATTATCTCACTCCTTTTAATCTGGGATCAGTAATCAGCTTATTGAACATAAATGCCATTTTATCATTTGCCCTTGGAATCGAAAACAGATGGAAAAGTGGCATACAATAATCCTAAAGCAGTAAGGTTAGTGTACCACTTATATGAGGAAAAAATATACTCTCTGCGTCGCAGCCTTTTCATGAATGTACTTTAAATGAACGTGACATGGTCTTAATTACAAACTAAACAGGTTGAGTTTAATAACACTATAAAGAGTCTTGAGAACTAAGAGAAAAGAATAGTTTTTTTGAAAAACTCTTGATGGCCGTAGTTGACTCGTCTGAAATGAGACACCAAGTCTTAATTATATTGGTTTACTTCATCAAGCTATCACACAGACAGACAAACAAACGGTCAAAAATTAACAGCTTCGCTGATTGTTGTCTCTTCCACTCGCGCTTTTTGTGGAAACCGCACTGGTTTCAGGCCTGGCCAGGAAACAATAGATCAGGATCGACAAGAGTTAGATCTGTAACCAAGGGATGCCCTCAGGGAGCAATACACTCCGAACCTGTTACAGGTCACGGCTTTTGACATTTCAGCTCCCATTCAAAGTCTACCCGCACAAAGAATCCATACAAATGTATGACCAGTGACTTGGTGCTTTTCTCTCCGGCTGCACTAGAGAAGTTGTTTAGCTTGAATCGATTTACCTTGAATCGACAATGGGTTTGAAAACTCTCTCTTGACACAAGTGGTGACACGAATAACTCAAGCGGTTTGGACAGACCGGGGTAACAGCAAGCGGATACAGTCAGAGCTCAGAGACAAGTAGTCCAACTCATACCGTCATGTTCGATTTCTTTATTTCATTACATTTAAACACCTTTAAGTTGGAATAAGAAAGCAGTAAAATCCAGTTTTGCTCTCAAATAATTTTATCAGTATTCACGTAAGAGGAGAAAACAAAAACTACCCATAATAATTCAAAAAATTCTTTTCTGAAAACTCGAAGCATAAAAAATTATTAATAGATCCTGTAAACAGACAAATCTGACGAAACATCAAAGCATTTAATTTCTCCAGATATATAGAGTTTGAATAAGAGCAATCAATTTCAAAAGTTTGTCACGACTTTGCATGTCGATTGACTAAGTATCGTATTATGAGATTCAAAAGTCGCCATTGCAAAACAAACACAATGTCATAGAATCTTATAAATACCATTGAATTTGGTTCTCAATCATGTTTTGGTAAGCACGCAGTTTCTAAATAAAAGGCACTTAATTGGATTATGGCGGTGCAGAGATAGAAAAAGGTGATAATACAAAATCGCGTACCTGATCTATATAAAATGAGACCCTTCTGTAGTTTATAAAAGATATTGAAATCAAGAATCATGGCTATGATCATATCTGAGGAATGTCTTAGTGTGATTTAGGAAATAATGTCTTTGTAATAAGCTACTTTTGGAGAGGATCAGTGAATTAAGCGCGAATGTGAGAAGAACTTATGTGAATTACAGAGTCCACAATTACTAGGTTTCTCACGTTGTTTTAAGAAATAATGAAAATTACTGGCAAGTGGGACAGTAACTTTTACAATCAGAGTACCAGTCACCCTCTGCCGGAAGTGATAACAAACGACTTTACTCGATTGAAAGAGCGTCTGTTTGTGTGCAGTTTTTACCCAAACCTTTATAAAGCGATTTTTAAGGAAAGGTTAAGTTTAAATGAAAAAGATGTTTTTATACAGATTTTTCTTCTGCGGCTTACCGAATAATTTTTGTCCACTCAAAGGAACTTGAAGAGTGTCCGAGGTGTGAGGAAAAAGATAATCTATGAATCTGTAATAAAGTCCGAGACTCAAACAAAACGAATAGCTGAGTACAACTTCTGCAGACTTAAGAGCCAAAAAGTTTTCAAACTACAGAAAGATGTTTTGTTCATATTCCTTGATATCATGGACATCAGAATGATACCAGAAATACAATCAAAACATAATGGTCGTTTTCATTCTTTGCTCTTTTTAAACATGCTCACGATATTCGTTGGGCATTCCCATATATCAGAGTATTTGGATGGTGTAGGAACAAGGCTGTGTAAAAAGATAACACAACAGAAAAGCGATTGTTTTTGAAACTTAAGGCTTATACGGTTATGTGCCCGCAGTAAAAGGTCTTACAAACATTGCATGAGTCGGAAACCTTCTGTCACTCTCTCTTGCCCTGTGTTTTCTATCCCTTGTCCTGAATATCTTCTGGTGTCCACTTGTATTTCTATCTTTGTACTAATTTTTTTCAGTTTCTTTCCTTCTCACTGTGTCAAAAGGAAACCCAGTATCCTTTTATTTTGTCACAAGTGTCTCCTTGTTTGTTGTAACTCGAACCGTGATTATCAGTACTGATACAAGATAGGTCAGGTTTGGTTCTCAGTGGTGCTAGCCTATCCCATAAGCCAAATTTCTGCGCAGAAAATGCTATGGTGAACATAGAGTTTTATTTTGATCAAGTCGATCACTTCATGATATCCAAAGTATATATAAAAAAAGTTTGAACTGAGTGCTATCACTGTTTCGACTAAAAAGACAATTCCTACTACTACCATTACTACTACTTCTACTTATTTTACCTAAACTATTATTAAAACCACTTCAACTGATGCTGATGCTACTTTTAATACTAGTGCTTCTACTTCTACTAGTTATACTGCTACTCATAATGCCTCTAGATTACTAAGTATAGCGATGATAATAAAAGTAATAAAAGTCATGATGAACGAAAGATATCGAATCTGATTTGTAAAGGTTTATAGACGTTGATTTATATGGTTATTTAATACAGGGAATGTGCTTTTAGCAAAATTGATTTCGCTTTCTACACTGAAGTAAATTTGAAAACCACCGATAGCAACCAAAGATCTGTGGAATGTTTTTATTTCTTCTATCGTTTCTGATGATTTCATGAATACTTAAATTATCACCATTCTCCCTAACACCACCACCAATAATAATTATCATCCTCATCATCATGAACATCATAAGCGCTTGATATTAGCGACAGCATTATTTATCTTGTTGCGCGTCTGACTAACCACTTGATATAATAGTGACTTTTTATGCAGATAAGATTTACACCGTAATGAATGCAGAGCTCGAATAAAAAAAAAGGCAAACCGGAGCCACTATCTTTATCTTTAGATTGTCACTCGTCCAGGAACAGGGCCAACCAGGGCCAAGCAGGGCCAACCAGGCAGGATATTGTCACGAGGAACCCGGTGCCTGGTCTATCAGTTTCTTCTGGTCTCAGTGCAAACAGCCCCTGTTAGACCAACAGGACTATCTTGAGTGCATCCACCATGGCGCGACTAACTTTGATAACGTTCATATTGGTGCAAGTGTACTTTTGCCGAGGTAGGTTATACATTGAAAATCATTATATTGATTACCATGGTAAGCTAAGTCAATGTTAACGCAAATAATCAAAGTATCGCATCTCAAGGAAAAAAGAGAAATAAATACCTTTTAGCGCACTTAATGGTCCACCTCAGTTAAGTTTTATGTTAACCTGTATCACCATTAGACATCTATAAAGCTTCAATCGTATTGAAATTCTATTTTCAGTAAACCACTAAAGATGGTGTAACAGATAACAGGCGCTAAAACTAAGGATTGATGTTAAATCAAACCCTTGTTATGTATGGACAAAAAAAGGAGTTGATTATGTTATTAACATGAACAGAATTGATCCTAAGACCCAAAGAGATATGTCTGTGTGATTGCCAAATAAACTGTTCTAGTTGCAACTTGATTTTTCCATGGAAAACCAATTGGAATCTGCTTAACATAAGTAATGAGCGTAATATTATTCTTGCCTTTTGTAAATCCAGTATGAAGGAAGATAAGTTCCGGCCGGTGACGACAGCGGTTACACTACTCATGATTTTATTACCCTGAACTACACTTTTCAGCTTCACCATCAACAAACGTCGACAAATTTAATATAATTATTTTGACTGCTTAAATCTTATTTAAATTCAAGTGAAAAAAAAAAAAACTTATCTGGATACGAATGAGCTGCTTTTAAAGATTTAAGGTGAACTGTTTTTTTTTTTTGTTAATTTCTTTCCATGTTGATACAGATAAAAAATGTTCATATAACTTAACCTTTTGGAATCACATCTTTTTTTAATTAAAAACCCCACTTCATCAATATTCATATATCTACATGTACCTCCTTTTCACCTTACAGCAACACATTGTTCAGGATCTGAGTTATGAAACAAATATATCAAAACCCAATTTTACCCAGATGCAGTTTTTCCCAAACAGCAAATAATTTCAGAGATTTCGAATTCCAATTTCACTGACCTCTTACTGGTTAGATGTTAACAACCCTACGAATTTTTCTTTTACATGTATGAGTGAACATAACGTTTTTATTGCAACTTTTATTTAGGACTGAGAGGCTACTTTCTTGTTTTTGACAAAAAGATGTGCACTCTAAACTTTAAGCTTCTAGAGCATTTGTGGTCTGTAAGACTTCAAAGAACTCATATCACATAGTACAGAATCCACAGCCCAGTCTTAGTTTCTGTTAAGCAAACATCAGCCGTGTCTTTGTTTTAACAAGGGGATTGTTTAAAACGTTATAGAAGAGCCTTCGATGGGTTTTGATCATGTGTTATGTAAGGTTTTCATAAAAGAATCTTGCCTTAAAAGTTTAATTTGAATTTTTAGAGACAAACAAAAATGAGCCTTTCAAAACTGACTGTATGTAAAGAAGTTGAAAAATGTTCTCTTTTTGTTGACTTAAAACATATTTTTTACAACAAGATGATTCCGAGATAAAAAATAATGCCCTTCATTGCGAGACATTTTTGGGAGATAACTCATTAAAAACCCTGGAAAGTTCAAACTGCTAAAATGCTGCTCTTTTTCCACAAGCATATTTGCCAGAGATGTTACTTTTCTGCAAACAGAGATATGAGGTTTTTTTTCAAACCAAGCGAGACATTTTTGGGAGATAACTCATTAAAAACCCTGGAAAGTTCAAACTGCTAAAATGCTGCTCTTTTTCCACAAGCATATTTGCCAGAGATGTTACTTTTCTGCAAACAGAGATATGAGGTTTTTTTTCAAACCAAAACATAAAAACTGGTTGTTTCCATTTCATAATATTTTATCTTTTATGTAAATATTTGCCATTTTCACATTTTATAAGTACTTCTTGTGATGGGAATTGTATTCTAGAACAATATCTAACGATAGATCAAAATGAATACATGTATCCTTATGGCATAACCTGATGGCAAGACTAGGCAATTTAAGAAACAATTTCAAATTTCAATTTTTCATTTTTTTCCTTCTGTTCTGAAAGAAAGTTAAGTTCTTTTAAGTTATTTAGTGCTATGATTATTTAAACTTGCAGACCACCTTCTTTGAAATTTAAAAAGTTGCATTAAAACAAATGAAAACTACTCTCAACCAGGGATTTGGTTGTATATTGCAATCCACTTTATGAAATTATGCATATTTTTCTACAAGATAGGTTTAAAGTTTAATACCTTTTCAAAAATGTTACTGCTCTCTACTCATCCGGTAAAACATTGCCAGACATTGGAAAGGATTTCTAGCACCATGGAGTAAATAAAGAAAATCAACTGAACGCCATGTATTGTATTCAATATGATTCTCTAAGAACTAGGAAAGCTATTAAAATCCCCTAGTTAATTGTAAAAAATCCTTCTTTTGTTTCTCTTTTCATAACAATAAAAATTAGGACAGATGTCTTTGCAGCTTGAAGCAAGTGTGTTACGGAATTGACATTTTTTTTATTTTATATATTTGGCAAACCAAAGAGAAAACAAGATGCCAGAAGAGTTAACATACCTAAACTAATTATACCTGTTATTTTCTAAATGTAAATTTTCAGGTTTCGACTTCGGCTTCCGCTCGGTGCCCCCCTCGACAAACGACACGTCCGTTGGCGCTGTGCTACAATGTGCTGAGATATTGACTGACGACCAATCTGACCACAATAGAGACTCAAGAGAAATCACCGAGATGACCATTTATAGGCGCAGCTGTGGCGACGGAGAGCAATGGAAACACCTAGCCAGAGTGAGCACGGCCACTCCGACAGAAGACAGGGTGGCAGATGGTAGACGCATAAGCGGCGAACTGACTAAGCGACAGGCGAAAATCACAGTGAGATTCCTAAAAGCTGTCGACTATGCTGAAGCCGAATTTTCTTGTGTTACAGTTTTTGGTGATATCAATGGCCAGAACACAGTGGTCAAATCTTATGTCGGAAGGCAAAACCCTTCAGAGTTGGAGCCACATTTTGATAATAAGGATCAAGTTATCGCAAGCGATTCTAAACCGCTCTCAGCCATGACTGGGCATTCCCCAGCATTTATGGAGGTCAAACAACTACTGTCCTCTCTATGGCAGAAACTTAATTGCATGGAAAAACGCTTTGAAGATTCTGCTAAGCGAGATGACAAGCTAGAAGAGGAGCTAGAAGGTCTAAAGTCTGGAGTAACTGATAAAATAAATAATCTTGGGAGTAGCATAAGTAACCACATAGAGTCGTCAAGAAACGGACTAGAGGATAGGCTAGACAGATTGGAGAACAGATTAGAAGACAAAATATCAGAGCCAAGTCTGAGGGAACCGTATGAGGCCGGCAATACTAATTCCCAAAATACAACGAACTACCGACTGAACCTTCTCTTTGATTCAGTCCAGTCAACCCAGACAACCTTGAAAGAGATTCATGATCAGGTGAAAGTTGCCGCAACATGTTCCTCATCTGGAAATAATTCAAAGTTGGCTTCTGGAACTGACTCTTTCTCGACTATCAAAAATGACCTACTAGCAAGTTTGGAATCATTGAGGCCGGTTTGTGCAGGCAAAGCTTCTGTCTATGTTGACGAATTCTTTGACGTGCTTGGGACTGGAAAGAAAGAGTGGCGACTCGCGTTTCGAGGAACAGCCTACAACAACGTCAAGATTTATCCAGCTTACATTCATGGCACGGGCATTCCAGTTGACGTGGAGCCGGGTTGCAAGCAGTTCAACCACAGTTTGCCTTGCACCAACCATTACAGGAACAGAGATGCTTTTGAGAACTGGTCCAACATTGACGAGGTTCTGCTGGCTGTATTTAACAAAGGTCAAATGGTCAAACGCATTGTGTTCAATGGTCACGGGTCCACTCTGACCAGCTGGTATGAAGCAAGCAGACTGGTTCTATCCAGCTGGAGTGATATGAAAACGCAGTCTCATAATATCTTCAGCATAGAGGGCGAGACACGGCCACAGTACATGCGGCGGTTCTTCATCAACCACGACTACACAACTTGTGATAAGTTCAGAGGCTGGTTCTTCGTTGGAGAGGCCGACGACGGGGGCTGCATCATGGATAAGACCATAGCACGACCATTTATCCAGTTCGCTGCTGGAAACTCAATGGCAGTCTGGCAATCTTCAGATGTGGCTCGTGCGGATGCATTTGGGGTGTTCTTAAAGTATGACTAGAGATTGATAAAACAAGCCACGAGGACCTAGAATGTAATTTGACGCTCAGTATTGAATTTCGTATAAAAAGATTAAGCGTTTCACAACGAGCCCCCTTTTCCCCCCTAAAAAGCTAAATATTATAAAGTATAGAGATTTTTTTTTTTTACTAATGAAGCGTTTTTCGGGAGATATTAAAGATTATACTTCAACTTTTAAGTTTTTTCCCGCACCTGAAATTTCTATGAAAACCTATGATTTCAACTAAGATTTACACACAACAACAAGATGCAGCAGGTCAGGGTTATTTTAAGTCGCACATGAATATGCGGTTCAGTTTGTTGTTCCATAAACCTGTTGTATGTGTTAATGTTGTAAAGACAATATTAAAAAAGGTTTTTTGCTTGACTAAATAAATAGAAAAACCCTCATTAATTCTAAAGAAGTAAATATATTTTACATTCAAAGGTCTGGAAATATTATCTTTTAAAAATATTATCTTTTAGAAAAGAAAGAAATATTGAAAAACATTTAACTCTGTACTTTCCAAATCTTTCTTAAATTTTTCTTAACTCAAAATATATGGCTATGTAGGTAAAGACAAAAAGCATGGAATTTTACAGTGTACGAAACTGTCCTTGTTGCCTTTTAATTCCAAAAAAAAAGGATAGTGAACATTTAATCCATCTGTAAAATAAATGGGATTCAACAAAATTAGATGATTATTTTTATTAAAACTTTGTCCTCAACTGGCTCAATTCAACAAAGATTATGTAACGACAATCAAACTCAGAAGTGCTTGAATATTAATTAGTTATATACAAGACCTAAAATACACTCATAAGCACTCCATGAATAAACAATGACCTGATAGAACATACTTGATTTAATTGTAGTAAAGATTTGTTTTTACATAGAAACATAATCAATAGCAGTGCATCATTGTTATAATAATGTGTATGTATGGTCAAGTTCCATAGCAGCATTTTGTAGGAGAATAAAAATGTATCACAAGATTGATCACTTCTTTCTTTCATAACTTTTTATCTTTATCGCCTTTATATGTAGCCTCCTAACGTTTGCTATGAATATCCTCAGCATATACGAACAACTTGTATGTTGAAGGTACCTATAAACTCTTGGTATTATTTAACAACTCAATACACTTTCTTAATTTAAAATGAAGAGAAAGCAGCTGAATTTTTAATAAATCTGAATTCTTAATATTCATTACTTAATAACTTTATGAACAAAGAGGCATACAATCCAGGCATTAGAGCAATCATAGGAGCACAGATCGGTGGATCAAGGCCTGAAAATTAAAATTGAAAAAAAAAAGATACTGTGATAATCAGTTAAAAGTTAATCACTTTAAATTATTTGTTCATTAGCTGATTTTTTTTTCAACTAACTGGGCAAGTTATACTTGTTACTAGTATAATTTTATTTGTAAAAAGCTCAACATTGTATGTTGAGGAGAGGGATAACTGCTGTGTTTGATGAGTAAAAAGCTTGTGTAAGGGGAGTAACTGAGTTTAATAATCGATAGATTTTAACCAAAACGTAGTGAGTTTCCTTGAGCACTATTAGGGAAATTTCGACTGTGGTGACAGACTGAGCTCAATCTGTTTACTATACTTAAAATTTGTTTATTTTCTACATTTCTATGTGTCTTGTCTGCTCTCTGATTAGTTTCCTATCTGATTTAGATTTTACAGTAGCAGATTTTTTTCCCTTTTGACTTGAGAAGCAGATAATCTTTTCTTATCCGGACTCATGTGTGTATTTCGACAAGACATGCAAAAAGTTATTTTTCCAACATTACAGCTACAGCTATTTATCGGTTTTTTCAACCGGAGACCACAAAGTTCATTCACAAATTTTATGATTTTATCTCTATCGCCCCATACAAATATATTTCACAGAAAAAAAGATAATCGTGTCTACATTGTTGTGTAATTTCGAGCACTTCTGTTTACAGCGCCCCATAGGATAGGGTTATGGCAAGAAGAAGCACACATGATGCCACGTTACCTTATGAATACATAGTTACCGTTTAATAGACACTAGATCGATTACTTTATGTCAAGCCAAAAATGGTACCTTTGATGAATAAAAAAGAGATAGCAATTAGAGAAGCTTTGTTCTTTGTGCCTCTTTGATCTAATGATTGGAATTTTTTATAAATCCTACATGTTTTAAACAAAGCGTGTTCTCAATTTATTAAAATGCAGAATGATATCACAAATTAATTATGTTTAATGGTGAACCAAACCAGTTTCTTGGAACGAGGATAACTAGCACAGGTAAAAAAATATTTTATTCCAACTTTCTTAGAAAGTAGATAAGAAACAAACAGAATGATTTAAGTGGGTTGAATAAGGTATTCGTTTATACTCACTCACATCAATAGTATTTTAGATTTACAAATAACAGATTGCTATTCTTAAAATACACTAATGAGGAAGAAATAATTAAACTACTTGGTCGAGGTTAATGTATTTGAGGTACTTTCTGAAAACCATTCTCGTCTTTCGGAGATTAACAAAAAATAACCCCCGAATCACTAGAATAAAGCGCGATAAAGATAGCGTCTTGGATCATCAGAAACCAAACATAAATGCTTACAAGCTACAAGCATGATTTCCCGTTTGAATTAACAGTTGGGGAAGACAACTGCATTGAAGACAAGCAAACGTCACAAAAATGAGGCTTATATTCTCGACAGCCATACAACTGTACTGAAGAAAGCAAAATTTACAGCAATGAACAGGTGGAGAAGACTAATACAATAAAGAAAAGCAAATTTTACAACCAAAACAGATATATCTCCTCCACAGCTAAATAATTACATTCAAGGAAAGAAAACTTTTCAACAATATCTCCTCCAAAACCACTCATAGTACAGTTTCAAAACATATAAAGAATTTCGAGAAATTGGAATTCTTCTCCCATTTCATGAAGACATTCTTTAGCAAAAACGGAGACTAGATTTGGGTGCAATCTTTTCAGCAGGCCTGTTTTCAGTGAATATCTCTTCGAAGACCATAATGTGGTGCTGATGACCCATTACAGATACAATGTAGTGCTCGACCTGATGTGGTGGAAAAGTGCTCTCAAATACAGAGCTAAAACGTGCAACTACTCAGACAATATTGCAGAGGGAAAAAATTAAGGCCCCAGATTGTTAAAAAATTTTTTGTGTTTCCCAGAATTGCTGAAGCAAATAATTATTCTTGATCGAGTCACAATCTGTATAACCCAAGCAAGACAAAAATAAGAATGGTAAGTTAATAAAATGGCTTACCTTTAATAAAGCTACGGTCCTTGTTGACAATTAGTGGATCTGGTCGATATCTTAGATATAAAACAGTATAGAAGTACGAAAGGCGTGCAAAAGAAGCAGAAGTGGTGTTTATATTCGCAAACGACGCTCCAGAAAAAAGGGGGGGGGCGATGACAGTTGTTTCTAAAATACTAAAATACTGACCAACCAAATCACTACTACTTTCTGCACAAATTTAGATCCAGAGAAGGCAAACCACTGGATTAATTATAAGTAAGAATTATAAGAGCTAGAATTTTAGGCAGTGCTCAGAAGTGGTTAGGATAAGGCTTTAAGTGAAAATGACCAAAAATGCTTGAATTGGTGGGATTAGAACCATCGGAAAACTCTTATAATTTTTACTTATACTTTCTGCACAGCAAGGCATGTTTTCCATGACGCTTTTATCTTAACGCAGGAGTTGGTTAAATTTTATTTACTTTTTATTTTTTTTTTCCAGTTTGTCATTCCATTAAAGTAAAAGATCATGCTTTTCATACATCAGTTTCATATTTTACAAAATGAGAATAATTTATTTTAAAAGTGTCATCAGCTTTGAAACTCGCAAACCGCTTAAAACAGTGTTTTAAATGTTATTTGGTTCATCGTAACAAATTTGACAAAAAATGTTGATCAATAAATTACAATAAAAATGTAATGAACTTTCCAATGCATTTTTGTTTAACGATAAATACATAACTTTTCTGTATTTTTTGTACCGCATGGGACACTTCTGGTAGATCAAAATTGAGTAGACTTCATCACTGTACACTGAGTGATTTTGGAGGAGATGGCGGAGAAAGAAATGGAAGTTGCGTTTTACAATACAGTTTCAGTATTAAAGATTTAGAGTAATTTTAAAGTAATGAAACGTATATATGTGTAGACTGAAGAGTGTATTGACTTGAAAGCTAAAATGATTTATTAATTACAAATAAGATATGCGCGAGTGAGTCTTAAACTGTTTCACTCTCTTTATTGCCATACCTGAACGACAAGATATGGCATAGGAAAAACGCAATAGGAAGAATTGGCTGTAATATGAGTTAACAAGAAAAAAGAAATTAACATAAGGCTACATAAAATTAGATTTCCTTGGAACAAAAATTTGAAACAACATTCTCTACAAAGGTTTTGCATAAATATTTTTGAGAAATTTGACAGAAAATATACATCGAGTCATATATTGAAAGAGCACACGTGAATGCATTATGGTAATGGCAAATGATCAAGTTTGATCCAGGAAAGAGTAAATCAGCTGATGTTAAAATAAAATACTATTGTATAGAGTTGATGGCTGAAGTATATCGTTTGCACTCTACAAATACATTTTACTTCAATAATTTAAAGTTTTTCGGTTTAGATTCAAGAAAAGGACATAGGACATATATCTCAATGCGCTGCTCCTCATGCTCCCAAACTAACTTAAAGTTTTAATATTTCTTGCCAAAGAAAGAGCTGATAACCTGAACAAAAATAAATAATTTATTTCAAGTGTTGTCATTTGTGCTGCTGCGATTTTTCAAATCCTTCTTCGTCGTTATCATAGTCGTCATGGTATCGGCGTCGACCTTTTCTCCTCATCCACCTACTCCTTCTCCTTCGTCTTCTTCTTTTCTGACTCATTTGTTTCTTTATATATTACTACAAGATTTCTTATTATAATTATTTTTTGGTAACATTTTATCAGATTATTCTTATTGTTTTTTTCAATATTTTCACTTTTATTATTATTATAGTAGTAGTAGTAGTAGTAGTAGTAGTAGTAGTAGTAGTAGTAGTAGTAGTAGTAGTAGTAGTAGTAGTAGTAGTAGTAGTAGTAGTAGTAGTAGTAGTAGTAGTAGTAGTAGTAGTAGTAGTAGTAGTAGTAGTAGTAGTAGTAGTAGTAGTAGTAGTAGTAGTAGTAGTAGTAGTAGTAGTAGTAGTAGTAGTAGTAGTAGTAGTAGTAGTAGTAGTAGTAGTAGTAGTAGTATCGGCATTGCTTTTATAGTCCATGAAACAGAGACAAAGAGGTAAATAAATGCATCCTTATGAACCTTGAAATATTTTTACAATGCTCGAACAAACGAATGAATAAAGAAAAAACCTAGTTGTTTTCGTTTGAATACATATTGTAATTCTTCAAGATAGAGAAAATTTTAGACAGTACTGTCATCATATACTTTAAAATATACAAGCCATTATATCATTCAAAACACCAACATCTTTCAAATCATGAAGTTATGTCCTCTACACATCGACTTGAAAACCTGCATCTGGAATCACTTTTTTTTTGCGTAACAAGCAAAGTCTTTCTTTTCTATGTACACAACAAGAATAGTTCGATTCTTTTGTGAAATTTGAATCTGTCTATAGATCTTTGTAAACATTAATTATTGAAGCAGTACACCTACAAATATTTTGATCGGAATTCATAATCTTCTGTTGAGCATTTACATCGACTTTTGAAAAGATTATTTGTATTTTAGTATTTAATACACTAACTTTTTTAATGCGCACAAAACACTAAAAAAAAAATACTCTTCTTTTACATGAACTTCGAGTTCAAGTGTTGGGCGTTTGTAACAGAAAACAAAATTATGTATTGAAGCTACATAATTATACTGAAGTTTACCTTGTCACAAAAACCTGAACTGATGATGATTAAAAAAAAAAAAGAAAAATAGGATAATGAATTCGCAACAATTGATTTTCCACCAAAGCAGATCTTCTAGAAAATATAACCGTCTATTTGGAAAAAAATACATTAACGAAACTTATTTGTTTAAGAAATAAGATCTTTAAGAAACAACATCAAGTTGTCATTTTTTTGTATTTAAAGATCTAGCATTTCCACCACGAGAGTTATGAAAGCTTAGATCTTTACTATATACTAACTAGATGCTTTTTTTCCTAAACATACTCACCTTATTTAGAGCTGAGTCATGACTTTAGAGCCATATCTTATCGCTAGCATTAGCGAAAAAGAGTCAGAAAAATCTTTATACGTAGAGAAAAGAAAGTGTCGTAAAAGTGTACAGTTTTTCCCTTAAAAAAAAAAAAGACAATTCTTAACCAAACAATGCACTGTTCAAAAATACGTCACATGTCACAGCTTAAATTATCTAGACTACCTCTGGAATCATTTTACAACAAAAAACAAGCTTTAATCCTTAAAGAATGCCAACTCTTCATACGTCTCCGTTATGTTTAAAAGGACACGGGATGTTATGGATGAGCCACAGAGGATGCCTTGTCATAAGATCCAAAAGGATCCAACCTCATCACCCGATAGCCCGAGCTAGGACTCGAACCCCAGCTCTCCACCGACTCATCTACCTGGCATCCCAGATAAGGAGGTAGAAGAAGAACGTTTCACGAATTCTGGAGGAGACTTTATGAAATAGACAGAGATGCATGCGGAATAGTCTGACAAAGTCCGAGTGATAGAACCTTATTATGGAGAGCTGTATAGAGAAATTTAAAAACAAATAGTTAAGTAAGGAAAAAAGGGAGAGATATACTGACAGTCGGATAGATAATATGTATATCTTATATATATAAAATTATATTTGAAACCAGTTCTATGATAAAAGTCTATTTGATAATTAATACAGAGATAGTTGCTGAAAAAGCACATCTACTCTACAAACATTTCTGAAATTTTCATTCCGACCCCCCCCCCCCCTCCCCCCCTCCCCTCCCAAAAGAAAAATTACAT
This sequence comes from Elysia crispata, assembly GCA_033675545.1. Lineage (NCBI taxonomy): Eukaryota > Metazoa > Mollusca > Gastropoda > Plakobranchidae > Elysia > Elysia crispata. Next base: position 224,362 of record JAWDGP010005734.1, read on the forward strand.
TATAGCGAGAAAGGTTTGTTTGTTCCTACAATTATGAAACAATAGCCTCGTACTTCTTTCACTTTTTATATATATATTAGAATGTGAATGTTAATTAACGCTCATTTCTAACAATAAGCGGGATAGATGAGAAATATTAATAATGAGGTGCGTTCAAGAAGAATATACGAGATGTTCAAATAGGTTCAAATACACACACCAAATGTTAAAAACCTCGTGAGAGAGTTGAAAGAGAAAACAATATTAAACTGTTGTCCTAATTAGCGACGGTATATGAAAATCTTCGATTGTTTCAGTGTTATGTATATTTCAGACATGCAAAATGATATAATTTTATGTTTACATAACGGCTTACATTTTCAATGCGTTTAATTTGTGCTGGATGTTTCAGGATTATTTATTTTCGGCTTTCTCCTTTTTGTTTCCGTAGATTATTTTTATTTGCATTCGAGGACACTGAAAAATAAGATAACCGTAGACCGTTTGCGTGATTGGGATAAACTATTTTCTACCTTTGTGGCCATGCTGTTCTTAGGTTTTCCGGGACTGAGCTTGTTTTTTTTTAAAGTTTTTTTCATTATACCAACAAAAGTTTGTAGTAATCAATCGCCAGTCCAAAGTCCAACATCAAAAAACTATTGTCTACCGTGATGTATCGGTTACCACCGCTCTTGCCACATTGGTGTTATCTTCCTTTGTCCACTCCCCAACCTGAACGGTTACGCGACAGGAGATCTCTATAAGATCTCTATAAGATGGGCGGAATATCACCAGAGAGATCAATGTTAAAGAATCTAGACTTAACACCATCTGTTTCTTAATCCTCAGCTCTACCTACGAAAAAGCCATGAAATGTAAGTTTGTAAGACTATTTTTCCTAGCACTGTAAGAGCTAGTAGTACAATAATTGTAGATTCAAATAATACGAGAAACGATCTAAAAAAAAACTTTCACCATAAGTTAAGAAGCGAAAGTTTAGCTATCTGACCAAGAGTAGAATCGGTGATAATTATATTCCTAAAGATGCTCTAAAATATAAGAAAGAGAAGCGAACAAATCTTACTCATGTTCCATCTGTTCTAGTTGAACAGCTGTAAAGCTCGATTGCCTATAATGTTATCAGAATAGCTGTATGTTTAATGTTAATCATTATTAACTCATTTACTTATACCTAAATACAGGCCAAGAACTTGAGTGTCAAGACTAGCACTCGTTAATTATTTGTTAATCTACGAAGAGACCATTAGCAAAATTGATTATTTATAAAGAAAAAATGAATAAACATATATATTTATACTATTTAGTATTACTCTAAACCATATAATTCTCTAGGAAAAGTTTTTGTAAAGAGTTAAAATAAAAGCTTTTAAGTCAACTTCTTAAAAGATACATTCTGAGCTTATGTACTTTCCAGGTATTCTCTATAAAACTATTGGATGGAAGAAAAATTCTTCTCTTTTTTTTTGTACACACTATTTGGCCTAATTTCTTAAAGTTAAATTTAACTGATAGAAACGGTTGAAATAATTTTTCTCTTTACAAACAAAAGTGTTTGTTGTCTTTAAAACATTTTAAACTGCACAGTTTTCTAAATAACAACGTTAATGAATAGTGTATGATTTTATATCTTTTTGGAGATTGCTAATCGAAGGCGTTTTTTTTTAACTTCCATTCATGAATTATTCCAGAAGAGCCTTGTTTCATTATCATTCAACTTGTATGGTGTGAAAAGTAAATAATTATGTTGAATATTTCGTATCTTCAGGATATCGAGTAGATATTAATCATAAGTCTTGTTTTACTCTGGTGTATTCCTTACATTGACTTATTGTATTTCCATATTTATAAAGACGAAGCACTGCGCATCGGAAAAGGAAACAGAAACAATAAAGCAAACGAAACTAAAAACAAAAACAAAAACGACCAAATAATATGCCAGAACATTTTAAGAAAAAAGACAGTCACAAAGTTATTGACTAGAAGACATATTGCAGCCAGTATGATGACCGACCTTTGTTTAGAATTCCCCTACTGAGGGGCCACATAGCTTATAGTTGGTAAAATATGCGCGGGTGTAATGTGGCTAAAAAATGGTAGAATCTTGGAGTGGATCTTTTGACGGTGAGGTAAGGTCTTATCTGACCAGCATTTCTGAGGTTTCGCAGACAAAGCTAAGGGGCCTATAGCTAGACAATGACGTTACAGTTTTAGACTGACCAACATCATTTGTATCAACTCTCCTACCTAGCGGTACGTAGCATAGCATGGCCGCTTTTCGCAAACATACTAGCTCTGCCACTGAGAAAGTTACCTTTATGCAAGGATTAGATGATGACTGCTAGCGATACTTTACTACTGAGTACTAATCTAACCAGCTGTCAGCGCCCTGCAGTGTGTGTATCAACTGTATGCTCACACTTACATGATCCGAGACAGTTTTAGTGACGTCAAGGAGGACTACTTATTTTCCCGACTTATGCGACTTGGCGATGTAAACAACGCAAGGCGATTTGCGCACGGCACAATGAAACCACGTGTTCGCTACGTCATGAGTCATGATCAGCGGTCCATAGGCCATTTGAGAAACCTCAGTAATCCTCGACTTGACGGAAGACTTATAATCCTAGTCACAGTAAAATAATGTTGCAATGGCATTCAAAAAAAAAAGATTATCTCTGGTGCAGAGCTTCCAAATCCTGACAACAATAGTAACAAAAAAAAAACTAAACAAAACGTACAAGGTTAAGTAGTATTTGTTTAAAATCATGCTGGCCAATATGTTTATGTAGTTCAATTTCTTTACACGTTCAGAAAACAAAAAACAAAACAAAAAACAAAAACAAAAACAAAAACAAAAAACAGTGTGCAATTGGTTTCAGGTTCGATCATTCGACCTTAGATCCCAACTGACAATTCGTTGCGACTCCTCCAATCTTGCCCTGCAAGATACGGCTTTATCTGTTGAAATATGGGCCTACTTCATGTAGCGAACAGGCTATATCACCAATTCAATAAATGAAAGGGTCTGTAAGAATTTCTAGAGTGAAAACCTTTTTCAGTAAAGTGAAAGACAGTAATCTCCCTTGTTTCCCTGCCAGTCGCCGTGTTCGTGTTCTGCTTGACGCTGCTGGTGGCCGTCATCCTGGCTCAGAACAACAGCAGCTCCTCGGCTTCCTCGTCCGTCAGGCCGGCCAGGCCCTTCCGCCCAAGCTCCGGTAACCAGCTGGTCAGCGCCTGCAGCAACCTCTGCATCGCTACCTGTGACGCCAGCAAGCAGGTCGGTGACGTGTTCGCACCGTTCTTGGGCCCGATAGCCAACACGCTGTACACACTGTGTCGCCAGGTGTGTGGAGTGGTCTGCGTCGTTCTAGGGTAACCCTCATCTAGACACAGCAACATGGACGGATATCTAGCTTTGGACACCGAGAGGCCGTGGCTCACTCGAATGAAATTTATGTAGTTTAAGAGGCAGGCAGGACTGAGTCGTTTTACAGAAAATTGATTAAATAAGATACATAGTAAAAACTATCATATTTCTAAGTTACTTATAAGAAAGAAATAATAAAAATTCATTGTCTGCCTTTCTAAATGTCACATTGGTTTCTCGTTCTTGAATTTCTTTAAATATTTTTCTTTTCTTCTAGAGTTGCCTACTAATACTATCATTATTTTCTGACCTTCTATATTCAAAATTTCAAAACTTTTGTCGCTCCTTTAGAAATACTTGACGCGCTCCGTCATGATAGATATAGCTGTATAAACTGAACAGTCATTTCTATGTTACTTATCTTGCTATTCTGTGAATGCGATCTTTAGTCTTAAACAATTTCTAGGGAAAGTGACATTTCTTTATTTCCCTGTCCCCTTTTTATCTCCTTTTATATCCTCTACCTATCTCCATTTTCCTATCCGTTTCTCTCCTTCTCTCTTCTTCTTCTTCTTCTTCTTCTTCTTCTTCTTCTTCTTCTTCTTCTTCTTCTTCTTCTTCTTCTTCTTCTTCTTCTTCTTTTTCTTCTTCTTATTCTTCTTCTTCTTCTTCTTCTTCTTCTTCTTCTTCTTCTTCTTCTTCTTCTTCTTCTTCTTCTTCTTCTTCTTCTTCTTCTTCTTCTTCTTCTTCTTCTTCTTCTTCTTCTTCTCTCAATTTCTCTGTCTATCACTTCCTATCTCTTTTATCTCTTAAGCAGTTGAATAAGGTCTTTCAAGAAACATGTACGTGACATTTTTTTTGCCGTTGACCTGGCCAATAGATAAGCACATACATTAAAATATTTTAACAAACTGTATTGCACAACAGTATCCTTGACCAGGTAAGGGATATCACCAGTGGACAGTATAGCTGAAGCTATTTCCCCTCGATATACACTAAAACAGCCCGTTGTGAGAGCAATGTGTATTCTTTATCGATTGATACCAGTTTCACACATACTGCATATTGATATCTCAAACTGTGTCTATCAAAGTCTTGTGCTCAAAGTAAAGAGAATATTATCAATTTAAAGAGAAAGTAAAGTATCTTTTTTTTTTTTTTTTTTTGATAGTGCTGCTTAGATTTGATAAATAACTTTAATTTAAGCTGGATAACTACAATAGATTGATCTCTCACCCCCCCCCCCCCCCCTAAAAAAAAAAAAAAAAAAAAAAAAACATTCATAAAATGTAAAAACAATGATTAATTAGGCAAAAGAAAATTTAAGACATTTATAAAGGTTATGAATTCAAATAGATAATAAAACACATTAATGAAGGCTCAAAATCGTTTCATAATGTCACTTTGAGATTAATCTTGTCTTAGTATTTAGTCGACGAAAGGTCATGTGCGAACATTAAGACCAAGCTGGTATGTAGATCATAATTTTATCTCACATGGGTGCTAATTGGTGCTAATCACAAGAGTGCTAAAGGTGTTAACCGATAGAAAAGACGAGAAGTTTGGTTAATGAGACAAACCAGCCCTGGCAAATAGGATTAAACAATTGTTGCAACAGATGCATTTTGCGATCCAATTTCAAAAGCTCTCTTTGAACTAACGTGACAGTAAAATAATTTTTTTAACGCGTGGTATGAAAGAAGAATATTTCTTTCAATTTGCAATTCCTCAGGAAAAAAAAGACCACGAGCGTGCGTTTTTTTTTTTTTCATACATAAAAATAAAATACTTTAATCATACTCTTGAACAAATCAATTTGCAAACTTCATTAGTAACACTAAGTAATTTGTAACAATTAATTCATTAGCAAATTGATTGTTTTAAATTTTAGCAAAGCAAGAAACTTGTAGTAATTTATAGTGAGGACGATTGAGATGTTTTTGTAAGCCTTGAGTAATGTTTTACTATAGCACATTATACATGTTGTGAGCCACATTTTTGTGTTTAAATTTAACGGCAGTGTTTCCTCATTTGAGAGATGTATAAAGCTACCACAGCTCTAAAACCAGGGTTTTTCGCACATGAAAAACTTGAAAGTGCGCGCTTGACAGAGAAAATCACCCCCTGTACATCATACCCCAAACAAAAAAATTAATCAAGAAGATTCAATGGCCAAATTGAATCAGTAATTAATAGCTACGGCACCGAGCAAAGGAAAAAAAATTCCAATTGGAATTGGAATTAAGCTCTAAACGGACAATATATATTATGATTTCAAATGTAAAGTAGGAAAACACAAAAACAAAAACAAAAACAAAACAATACATAAAAAAGAGGAAAAAAAAAAATAAAAAGAACTAAGGCGCAAACGCTTCTTTCTGCCCAAGGTAGACTTAGCGGCCTAGATCTTCCTCCAGGAAACTCAAAAGTTCTGAGGAGTACGAATGCCTCATACTCGTCTTCAACAGACTTAGCAATTATTTGAAAATTGCAGAGTTTGTAGAGAACACAACTAATAAAGTTGCCTATAGGATCAGAAATATTCAATAAGAAGTTACAGCATGGTGTTTTTCAAAAAAATAAAAACAATACTTAGTATCATGTTCTGAGCAATCTACAGTTCATCACTCGTAATAAGCAAAAAGCTCCTAATGTTTGGAAACGTTTCAACGATTTGGGACATCTTCCTGTGAATACACGTCACGCAAGATGAGTCAAGTTTACCCATAGCTTGTCTCTGTTGTTTCGAACAATGAGTGGCGTCACTTTTTTCTCCCTTTAGCCCCACTGTTAAGAGTGTCACTATCAACGCTGACAGCTTGAAAACTAAAATGAGATCACAATTCTCGATTTTTAAAGTTAAGTCGATAACTTTCAAGTATTTGGTGAATGGGTAAAACAAATCAAGTCGCTAAGAAAGAAATAAGATAGAAGACAATGGTCTCCTTTTAGAGATGATTATGTTATGTAGAGAATTTTCAGACGAAAGGATACATAAACTTCTATAAGATAAAAATATAGCAAAAGATTAATTACAGAGTACTTTTACAACTTGGATGAAATAGATAAGTTCTTTGCACTACTCGTATGGAAGCGTTCATTTTACTTGCATCAGAACGAGCCTGATGTTTTGTATATCGCAAACATTACCTGCTACTTTCAACGATTTTCTACATCCAATTTTAAAACAAACGAAAAAAAAATCATACGTTTTAACTTATATTGTTTACGAACTTAACTATACAGCGTAAAAAGATCTGCTTATTCATAGCATACTATATTATTTATAGTTTTAAAATAAATAAAATTAAGTTCTAATATACAGGAATTGACATTGATCAAGTTTACAATCTAGTGGACTTTAAACCGATATTTCATATTGTTTTGAACACTGAAAGAAAACTTTCGCTCTTCAGACACCTAGACTTCGTATTAAAATCTCAAGGAAAAAGGACTTAAATCCAGCTACAGGTGCTACTCACATTGTATTCATAGAATACAGAATCTAACAGGGTTTCATAGAGTTTGGGACATTGGAGGAGAATTTTACACCTCAAACTTCTTGTCTTCATAAAATCTTTCTTGATCTTAAGGAGAAAATATTTTCATACACAGAATGTTTCTTCCGTCCTACTAATTTCGGAATCTGTGTTGTGTTCAGCAACAACCAATCAGTCTGTGATTTCAGTCAGCCGGTGGTGATGTGCTCCGATCTTTTTTCTTGAGAGTATTTTCTTATAAGCGCTAAAAATGACTCAAATCATTTTCTGAAACATGCAGGAAACCTTGAATAACTAGGTTAATGAGATAAATAAACTTTCCGAGAGATATTGAGTTTTTTGAGGAACAGTAAAAATAAAGCTGGTTCTTTTCTTAGTTTTCTAAACATTTATCATGAATTAAATGAAGATATAAGTTAGGAAGCGACCGCGCTATCTATTCTCATGCTGTTCTCCACGGATGAAAAGAGTATTTTGCTCAAAGTAAAAATGTAAGCCAAATATGTGCCCAGATCAATGTTTTACAGCCTGCTGCTTTTTACTCTTCTAGATATTCCGCTTTACTGCACTGTCTGCCGCACGTCTCAACTTAATATTTCAATTTTTGACTGTAATCTCTCTCTCTCTCTCTCTCTCTCTCTCTCTCTCTCTCTCTCTCTCTCTCTCTCTCTCTCTCTCTCTCTGTCTCTCTCTGTCTCTCTCCTCTCTCCTCTCTCTCTCTCGATATATATATATATATATATATATATATATATATATATATATATATATATATATATATCCTTCTCTTTCTCTCTGAACTAAGAATTTCTTCTTTTTAATGAAGTTGATTGTTCAGATAGCGCATTCCACTATAAAGGAGAAACTATACGATGCAGGAGATGAAATATTCACAACTCCTACTAGTGGCTCATCAAATAAAAAAAATGTAGGGGGTGATTCAATTATCAAATACAATAAACATGATGGTACTACATTTCACTGCAGTGCTAAGTGCAGGGTAGAGACAGACTAAAACATCCTGAATTACTGTTTTACAGGCTTCTTAAGAAACGATTAACACTCTAGTGTAAATTAATGACGTAATTTCCTTTACTTCCAGTGAATTTTCATCATTTCACTGGCAATCTTCCTATTTTCAATTTATTTCTATATTCTGCAAAATGTTTATCTCTCTTTTTTTTCTGATGAGCTTGACCTATCTATCTAGCTATTTTTACAACAATTTGAAAATCTGTTTCTCTATCATCTATATGCCCTAAATCTATTTACCAACCAGTATCTGCCTATATATACATATACATATATATATATATATATGTATATGTATGTATATACTAATGAATACATGTATCGTTCATTTGTTGTTTTTTTATTTAAGGTTTGTTTCAGTTATTTTTGCCGGCCCCGTCTAAGCATTTTATTTATTAATTGCATCAAAATAATTTTGATGTTTTCGTTTTTCATTATTAAGAAACTGTTATGATAAACATGATTTTCACAAGTCATGTTTTTAATATTTTTCATTTTGATCTGCATGTCTTAAAGTATAATGTTTAGTTACTTTGGTGAATTTAAAAAAAAAATATTCAACTGGTTAAAACAGCTCAATCTTGTAGCGGTTATGAAAATATTCCCTCCAGTGACACATTACCCACTAGTGTAAAATAATGAAGCTGACAATGTGGTCCTCCATAGCGGTGTCATTTTTTTTGGTAGGAATAATTGTCAAAAAAAAAAATGTTTTTTAAGAAGCAACCTCTTATCGTGGTATTTAAAAGTATTTTTGTAAAACTGTATCTTTCTCTTTCATTCAATTTAAGATGTACACAGCTAAAAATAAAAAAGAAGGAAAAAAACAACAACATGTCGCTTAATATTTGGTTATAGATAATAAACTAAATGTAACTTAAGCTAATCTTAAAAACACATTAAGTTATATTGAAATGCTCATGCCTGATAATTGATTAGAAGTCGAATTACAGTAGAAAATTTCTTTGAATTTTAACAGCTGACAGCTATATTTTTAAATTTTCACATTTCTTCAAAATAATATACATCACACTTTTAAAAACTACAGTAATTTTTTTTAGTTTTTTTTTCTCATCATATTTTTTAATAAGCGTGTTTTGTCTTTTTTATACTTTGACATACTTTAAAAGACATCTTTAGTGCCTTTTATGCTTTTGAAAAAGTTATTTGATAAGTCTTGCATTAGTTTATTTCCTTACCAAATAGTTTCTATTATTGCACAGGCAATGGATGCTGGCCTATCTTTTTCTTATCTAAAGTTGCATAAGTAATGTGAATTAAAACTTATTTTGTTAAATCTATCTTAATGTTAAGTTTAAACACATAGGTATAAATTAAACTAAATAAAGAAGGACACGATAATATCCTTAATCATCCCACAGTCATTTGTGTCGACAAAATGGGAATTTTTTTCTCTATTTTCCATCACCCTTTTGTTATATACTAACCAAATAGATGCACTGTGATGGAATATAGATTTCTTCTTTTTATCATTGATATCTGAATCAAAACCGATTTATTTCATTTTTATGATAATGACATTTTTAGGTTTTCAATATCTCCAGGGTGACAATCGCTTTATAATGTATTTATAACTTGCATTTTCTCCAAATTTTTCGATTTTTATAAAAAAAAAATCTGAGATAAACTGTGACGTATCTGAGATTAAGAGGCGGAAAAAAGATGAAACAAAAACCGATTCTTTAAAAAATTATTTGCATTGAAGATCAGCAACGCTTTCATTAGAACCAGACAAACAATGATGTGTCAGTGTTGTGATTGATCAACCTGCAATACCAGCACTTTTACTCACAGAGTGAATCTATGCTGGCTTAGATCATCCCCGGTGTGCCGTGACCCATGTGGCATTGAGGTTCTTGCTCGCCACCTTTCTTGGTTCATAGCAGTGTGTGCAATTGTTGATGGAGCACCCCACATACTCTGCGATGTTCTTCTCCTACCATGACTAAGTTTGTCATTAACTTTTCCTTCCAAAATTCTCTTACGCGTCCTCTAATGTAACCGAACAATTGTGATTCTCATTTCGTTTTCTTGATGGCTATCTCTTTCGTTTTTTAAACTCAACTTGATGAGGATTTCTTAGTTTGATTTTTTTTGTTCATGACCCGTGGCATATTCTTTTGTATGTCCACACCTCAAAATATCTCAGTCTTTTTTCTAATGCCGCTATCGATGACAGGGCAATAAGTCAGTAAGTCTGACTTATTGCCGTGTCGCATCCCAGAATTATAGTATCAGATTGAGAAAAAAGGTAAATGGGTGAAGGTAGATTTTGAAACTCTCATCAGTATATAAGAATGAGAAGCTGTTTCTATAGCTGTTCCTCTCTGATGTAAGAAAGTTGTCTTGATTGGTAATGGTCTTTTGGGATTGCCTTAGCTGAAGCTTTATAAGTGGAAAACAGCTAATCATGTGCTTTCCATACCTGCTTCAACACCCTTTTAAACGCTCTTTGAAGCTAGTCATTCATTCGTATTTAAATGATTGATATTTTAAATACATATTACACTCACACACACACATATAGTTATGTATATATACATATTGATATCTTACAAACTAACTAACCAGTTTTATTCGTAGGTGAGCTCTAAATAAAAGCGACCATTAACTATTTCTTTTTCACACCCTAGATAGGTAGAACTGAATAAAATGTTGCTGATAATTTTTATAATATCCAATGCAATACCGAAGACCAAAAGAATAATAATGGTGAGATTTTAGAACTAAAAGATTACAACTATCCAACTGGCATAATGACTAAGAATAGAATACAAACTCAAATTCCTAAAATCATCTAAATCAATTATTTAAAAAATATTCATAAAAACGTCGAATTCTATTACTGCAGGAAAGGAAACTATTGCAAAATATTTCCATCTTTATCCATCACGGTCTAGCCATATTTTTATTATTTCATTTCAGTCTAATTTCCTATTAATTGATCAGTCTCGGTACAACTTGATCGAGTAACTATGTTCCTCTAACAGAAAAAAATCAGCTACGTTTATCAAGACACTTCATAGATCTAATAGTCTACCTAATACTAGGAACTCACCTTTCATGATGCTGGTTTAATTGGTAGAGTAGAAGACGATGGTGGGGATGGCGTCAGTGTAGTAAATGTGGCAGACAGTGCTTTCCTTTTAGATCAAACATCTTTTATAGACATGGACCCTTTAATTAGACTGAATTAGAGAGATGATGCAAGATCTTGTGAATTGGCAAGTATTGAGTTTAACATTTTCGAGGGTATTGTAAAGAAAGTTAAGTAATTATCGTCATTATATATATATATATATATATATATATATATATATATATATATATATATATATATATATTATATAGCTTGGCCAGTATATAATTTTCTTACGTTTTGTTTACATTTTGCTCTCTATGCCTCTATCTCTATTTTTATGACTGCCTGCATGCCTGCTTAATATAATATATCTATCTGCCTCTCTCTCTGTCTCTGTCTGTCTGTCTGTCTGTCTGTCTGTCTGTCTGTCTGTCTGTCTCTCTCTCTCTCTCTCTCTCTCTCTCTCTCTCTCTCTCTATCTATCTATCTATCTATCTATCTATCTACTCCATCCTAGCTCGCTCTTTCTCCGCCTCTCCCCAACCTTCTTCAGTTTTGTATTCCTTCTTTTCCTCTACCACCCTTTGTCTGTTCATATATATTCTGTAAGTCAGTATGAAACGTAAATGGAAAAAAAATTCGGGCCATTAGAAAGTTGCACATTTCAGTGTTTGATCAATCAGCATAGAATCAAAGCCAACGTGATTATATATTTTCTGCCCAAGCCTACTGGTACAGCCTCCGCGTAGCCTACCTTGATTTCGACCGGAATTAGAAATTCTATGTATCTCTATGGACGAGCCAGTCACAAGTGTCATCTCCACTCCCTCCCCCCTTGCAGTCCCTGTCACACAAGCACTCAATACTGACCATGCTTTCTTAATTAGTCTGTGCAAAGCACCCTACAGAAGTTCTATATCTCACATTCTTATGTTTTATCCCTTTATTTTCATAAAAATGGAAGAAGTTTACTGAGATTTGAGATCCTTGGGTATGGGTGGACTTTTTTTTTATTAGAAAATTACGTCATTAAAAAATTAGATGTAAATGGCCTTCGAGCAATATAAAAAGAAAAAGGATTGGTTTTAGAATTTAGAAATAGATAATTTGAATTTTGCTCGCATGATGTTCTGACAAGCTGGAATAAACTATGCATTTATTTCCTAGTGAAATACGTTTGATCCAGGGTTTAGGGCTAAACTTTAAAAAAAAAAGAGTTACATAAAGAACACTCTTCACCCCCCCCCCCCCCCCCATTTTTTTTTCCACTCTAACCCTCACCCCTCAAATCATTTGTTCCAAGAACACTTTTGCATAGTATGGGTATTAGCCTTAACAAATCTACTCTGAGCCATAATACTTCCATGACAGAATGTTCATAACACAAATTCATACCTATGCTTCAAAATTATCAGACATAAAACTTAACTTGCAGAGTTGATGTAAGATTGAACTCAAGCGTAATATCATTGATCAGCATATTTTTGTGGGTAAGATTTAAAGTAATTTGGATAGAATCTTTTAAAAGCGTTGTTTTAGCAAGCAATCGAAGAGCGAGGCCTCATTAGAGCAACACCACGATATGCAGCAGTTAGCAGGGATCGAGAAAGTTCGCTCTACATGAATGATATCTGCAGCACGTGTGAGGTTGAGAAAGGTTTTTACTCTGAGAAAGAAATTAAGGCGTTTTAATATTTTGAAGGTGTGGGACTTGGAAAGATAGAATTATAAAATTTCACTCACGGGTTTTATAATCATTAACACCATTACTTCAACACAGCACAAGATACAAACAGCTAGCTGATATGATATGCGCAAGACAGTCTCGTATACAAAAAGGTTTTGATCGCTTTTTGAGATGACCATGAAGAGACATTTGGTGACCCGACCATCAGTTTACTTTATTTTATTTTTAAGAAAGGATAACCCCCCCCCCCCCAAAAAAAAAAAAAAAAAACTCATCTTGATTTTTATCAATTCTGGACTGTAATTTTTCCGATTCGTATATTCCTATTTTGATTGTTTATTTTTTGTTTTTTGGGTTTTTTTTTTTTTGACACTGGGTGTTATTTTCATATTGAATCAATAATAGTCTGTGCCATGAAATGAAAAGAGGAATTAAAATGGGAATGCTTGAACGAAGGGATAAAGAGAAATGATTAATTAAGGATTAGAATAACGGGGGCGAGTTCTTGTAAAGCTTTGATTTAGACCAAAACAGTGTCAAAGGAGACAACTTCCATTCTTACTAAATCAAGTTAGTTGATTACATAGTCACTGCCCTTAGTATCCACACTCTCGTTTGATTTGTTTTGGTTTTACTCTCTTCTCTCTCTCTCTCTCTCTCTCTCTCTCTCTCTCTCTCTCTCTCTTTCTCTTTCTCTCTGTCTCTCTCTGTCTCTCTCTTCCTCTCTCTTAGAAACAGGCACAGAACTTTATAATTAGGGGACAAAAAAAAAGAAACAACACAACTATAAATTTAACATATAAACGTTTCACCTTTTATTTTGGCTTCCTCAGAAATGAGAAACAGAGGACGATTAACAAAAGTTACACACAAAATAGCCTAAGCTGGACACATATTGCCATCCTTCTCATATCTCTGTTTTACTATTTATTTCTCTGTGTGTCTGTGTGTCTGTCTGTCTGTCTGTCTGTCTGTCTGCCTCTCTCTCTCTCTCTCTCTCTCTCTCTCTCTCTCTCTCTCTCTCTCTCTCTCTATCTATCTATCTATCTGTCTCTCTCACTCACTGAGAAGGATGACATTTCTTTACAATGTGTACACCTCCTGAAACATTTTACTTTTTTCTCGCCCCACCTGTATAATCTGTGTCAAGCTTTGGCAACATTATGTATAATTTTTGTTACTCGCTTTCTGTTTCTTTTTATACCCTGTATTATACTATTTGCAGACACACACGCGTCGTTTTTTGGATCCTTTACAGTTGCCAAGTTGTCTTCAAAGTGTGGTGTTTTTTATTTTCTATTTAGAAAGAGAGAGAGAGAGAGAGAGAGAGAGAGAGAGAGAGAGAGAGAGGGAGAGAGAGAGAGAGAAAGAGAGATAGAGAGCAGGCAGACAGAGAGAGAGAGAGAGAGCAGGCAGACAGAGAGAGAGAGAGACAGCAGGCAGACAGAGAGAGAGAGAGCAGGCAGACAGAGAGAAAGACAGAGACAGGAACAGAGAGAGTCCATCCTTCAGGTGGTTTGTCCCTTCCAGCACGTATAGTCTCTACCATCTTCTCTGATTACCACCGCGATATGTCCAGCGTGTCTGGTAGCCATGTCCATCATCTTCTCTGGGATGTCTTGCCTCGTTTCTCTTCATGGGCGACTCATTCCTAGTTTGTATTGTATTTTAATTTCTAAGATTTCTGAAACCAGCTTTTACGTGTCTTTACTTGGCCAAGATATCATATTTTCTTTCTAAGATGAGCGAATTTACTTAAATTTTTAGAGTTTGCAGAGCGCAGAATTTGTTCTTCTGTCACATGGCATCCTTAAAATTGTTAAATAACAGTTTAAGTCAAAAACAGTGAATTTTTGTTCAGTTCTCTCGCCAATTGACCAAGATTTCGTTTTAAACTTGTGGCAACAAGATATACGAGATCTGTGTGAAATAAATTTTCTTATTACTATCTGTGTAGCCTATTTTTTTTTAAATATTAATTTGAAGGATTTTTCTTGCTAGCTATCTTTGTCTTTCATTTTTCATGTCGCTTTTACCATTTTTTTTATTTTCATATCTCTTTCTTTGTCCAGCCTGTTATCATATTTGTTGTTTTGTTTTTAACCTTGAGTTGTGCGTCTTTACTGATTTTGTCCTCTGTCTTACTACCGCAAAAGAAGTTGCTAGCAGGGTAGTACCGCATACAAAACTCAGTACACTTATTTCCTTCCCACATTTCTAAAACTATTAAAGAAGTCATGGGTTGTTTTCCCTGAAACACTGCGCTTATTCCCTACTTTTCCTACTAGTATTATGTTCTCTGCAGATGTATAAGAGAGGTATGGTAGTAGTTTACACCTTTGACGTACTCCTCCTCCCTCTTTAAACCATTCAGATATGGCACCATCACATCTGAGTGCAGACTCTGGATTTTACATAGGTTTTTAATCCAATTGTACCAAGTACGGTGAGAGATCAATGTCTATAAGGATATTTCGTCTGGTGTCGAAAGCCGTGGATTAGTCGATGAACCTCTATAAACGTCTATAAACGATTATAATTTTGTATTCATTATGAATATGTTTCTAACATAAAAAAATGTGGTCTCCTGTTCACTGGTTATGTCAAAATCCTACTCAACAATTTTAACGTCATATTTAATTTTTTTTTTTTATCTCATTCTCTCTCTCTAATATTTTTTTTTTTTTTTTTTTTGGCAACTTTCTACTTGCATGGTTGATAGAGAGAAATTATGAACACACGAAAAAAGGGAAAGTTGAAACTAAGTGGAAAAGCATAGAAAAGGAAAGAAGGACGATTTGACAGAATGAGAGTACAGAATGATAATGATCACTTTCAAGGGAAGAGATGAGTTGTAAAACTTTTAAGAGTCGTCAATAAATACTTTCTAATGTAAGCTCAAAAAGCTTTTAATTAAAAACAAAAAAAACAAAATGTACATCCGAGCTTGACCTAATTTATACAAGTGCGAAAAACTCATCAACTTTTTTGCCTTGTGTGAATGTGTGTGTGTGCGTGTGTAGATAGTTCTTTACTACGCAATCCTTAATCTATAGATATTTGTTTAATAGAAAGTGAAGTAATTTTCAAGAGAAACAATTTAAAGATGTGAATTGGTTTCTGTGTGCTAGAGTACGCTATCTGGAACTGATTACTAAACTGCCATTAATACTTCTTAGATGATTAAACAAAAAATCATAATTTATTAAATGAAACCATACAGTATTTTAGAGCTGTTTCTATGAAATGGTCTTAAATGGTTTCGGCAAAACTATCTTTTGTTTAATTTCCTTTTCACTGCATTTCCAGAACAGAGGACCTCTTAAGTTTTTCATGATATTCACAAGTGGCAGTCGTGGAGCAAGGCTGACGTCGTGTTTTAATGATCAGAAAGTTCAATACCATTTTGCATCTCATTTTTTTCCCTGGCAACCGGAAAGAATTAACATATGCTGTTGTATATTAATGGATGATTGTCATGTGAAAATCCCGAACTTTTGTCAGCTCTATTTTATTCTAATTTATATTCTGAACAGCCAAACTCTCCAGTCAACAAAAACTCACAAAATAAATAAATTCTATTAACACAACAGAACTCAGGCAGTTTAAAAGTTATTTCCTTGTCGCCTCTTTTCATTTGATTCTCTTCATTGTGAATGTAACTAAACAACATTTTACTATTTCATACTGTTCTGAGTTTTCAATTTGCTGAAAAAATAGGGTGACATGACATTTTGTCATTCAGGGCGAAAACCTTTAAAAACAGCTTCTCTAATACTAGTACAGTGCTCACAAAACGACGCCACAAAACACGAGAATAATTTTGACATGAAAAAAAAAGACAGGAGAACTTATTTGAATATTCGCATTTTATATTGTTCGTTTATATTTAAACATGTGATACATGAATTCTTGAGGTAAATTATTCACACGAGTCGCTTCTGTCATAGATTTTAACTGAGCGTGTCTCCTGGAATAAACCGCTGTCTACACTGGCCTCGCCTTCTGAAAGACTCGTATTCCCAATGATTTTCATAGTCCGTTGTCAAAAGTCCATTCTTGATCATTTAAAGTGAGTTTACATCGCAAAGATTCCACAGGCAAGCCCGCACATCTGGTCGCACAAGGTGTCTAAAGTGGTCAGGATTTCCCCCAAGAATGGAACCATCTTGGTATTAATGTAGTGGCTTATGTCACACATCTTGCCGCACACTTGGTTGCAGCCTATAACCAGCGGGTTTGCGTCCTCGGCCCAAGCCATGACGACAAGCAGGGCCAGGCAGAGAACAACAGCGGCACCTGGGAGAGAAGACAAGCCAGTCAACTTAGAGGATATCATCAAGTTTTATTTACCTGAACATCATTAGAATAAGGACTGTTGTTTATAAATCATGTTATGTGAAAGATAGAAAAGAAAATGAATAATATAGAGTAGTCGTTAATCAAATATAGTGGAGAATAATTTATATTGAAAATCGAGAATGATTAATATATACAAAAATTTCGTTTACATTGATTACAATGTGTTTGCATGAAATTCAGAGTGTGATTCGATTCTGCAAAGTTTTTTTTTTCAAAGTATTTAGTTACGCAGCCTTAAAAATAAGCCTGCCTATTATGTTTCTAAGGGATGTAAACTTTATAAATTTATTTAACAATTTTATATGTCACCTGAAATAGACTCAAAATCAGCGTAGAATTTCCTTACTCTCAAACTTTTATTCTAATCAAAATTTAAAATCTTTTTATCACTCTGATATTTCCTTTACATTTTTGGTCCATCTGACATTTTTATCGCTGAAATATCTGACTTCATACCATTTTTAATCCTCTTTTTGTATTAGATTATTATATTGAACATAATCAAATATTACTTTCTCACAATTGATTTTAAATTGCCCTGAAATCTTCTAATTAAATCATATTTTGAGAATGTGATCGAGTAAAAAAGTTTTCGAAGAGACCCCCAAATAGTGGAAATAGAACTTGATAAATCCATATACATGAGGATGATATTATTGAGTAATATTTTTACGGGTTTTGGCGACTGAAGCCAGTATTTCTGCTGTAGTGTAAATTTCATTTTTCTGAAATATTTCAAGGTTCTCCATTAATTATCAAAGTCCATTGTCTGGTCATGAGCCTGGTGTTGCGAATTTTCTATTTTTTTACCTGTTATAAATACGTATAAGGCTTTACTATATCTTGGAAAAAAATCAGCAAAATAAATCAAGAGAAAATCTAAATTTAAAGCTATTTGTTTGATTTTGTTGATGAGGAAAAAAATGCAAAGAGTTCCATCAAGCTTGGTAAGCGGTAACTTCCTGGAGTGTTGCTGCAAAGTATAATTTAACTATTAATTTTGTGGTCGTTCGTGCGAATTTAAAGAAAAACATCAGTGTCGAAATGATAGAAAGAACAATTAAATACGTAATTAAATCTATCAGTGG
>JAWDGP010005734.1:247500-399108 GCA_033675545.1 Elysia crispata
TTGCAGAAGTTTGGTATCAGCTCAGTTTCTTTCTGTTATCTTTTATTGATATTCTCAGAATTTAACGCTTCACCATCGTTTCTCGTCTATACTCGATATTCCTATGATCTTGTCTTATTATCATTTCATATGTTTATCTGTATTTTTTTAATATTACTATTCTGAAATTGTATTATTGAGAGTTATCCATTCTCTTAAATCTTATGTTTATTGGGTTATGGTTTGTCTCCCTTTTACTGTGCTCCCTTTTAAGTTCCATCGCAGCTATCTTACCTGATATTAATCAGAGGATCTAATTTTTCTTTAGTCTTAGGCAAATGTCGTGCTTCTCTAACTCACGTGCACGCAACAGCTGCAGATCGCGGTGCCTCTCTACGCTGTCATAAAGCATGATGATTTAAGTGCAGTACAAAAAAATACAAAAAGAAAGAACAATAAAAAAGAAGGATTGCAAGACAAGACGATCTAGATCTTAGATTTTGAATGAAAATAAAAGCGCAGTGCAATGCGGGTGCTCACACACAGCAGCCAGTCGCTCTAACAGACTAACAGTCTAACAGACTAACAGTCTAACAGGAGGGAAGTCATGCCAAGACTAACGGAGGTGTCGACCAGAACTTCCAACTGGATTCTTATACGTGAAACATATATCATCCAGATATAGTTCTTTATTAATATCAGGATATTCTTCTTAAATGTTAAACAGGTTTCACTATTCTACATAACCTGGATTAAAGTCGTGATCTAGAGCTGGAACAGAATATCTTTATAATATCTATAAACATTTTTTAGAAGGATAAAAGTAGTTAATTATCAATAGAGCATGTTGACAGTTTATTTCCCTGTAGCACGTGAAATAGTTTTTTCCTCCCTCCCTCTCATTACTCCCCCAGCCCTCCCCCCTCCCCCCCCCCCTCCTCTCACCCCCGCCTTAACCTCTGTGTCCATGACGCAACAAATGTGTATTTTTGGCTTAGAAATTCATTTTAGTTTTCTCTCAAATTATCAGAAGTTATCGGTTTTCAAAAGCAACAATGACGGAGCTTCGTAACAAGATCAGCGCAGTCTGGTACAGAGGGATTTGCCAAAGCATTGCTAGAAAATAAAACTGCTCGAAAGAACCCAAAAAACTGCCAACCAGTTTGTAACTTTCCATTCCTTCTTAAAATATTGAGAACGTCCTTTTATCTGCATTTACATCTTCATGCTGATGAAATGCCAAACCCATTGAAATAAACAAACATACCACCGAAATTTCCTTATTTCAACTGAGATTGATTTTCTTGTAGAATGCGACTCAAAGAAAGTTTTTTTAATCTTCCCGATCTGTCGGTAGTTTTCGAAGCTGTAAACTATTATTTTATTGTATAAGAAAGAGCTTATAGTTTAACGGCACAGCACTAAAAGGTTTAAAATCTTTCCATTTGAACCAGTGACTAGTGTGATCGGAAACGGAGAAACCAGCGTGGTTCGTTCTAAATTATGGTCTAAATTAGATCCTGTTTTGTTACCTTCTACATTCAACTCCTTGTACAGGAAATCTATCTGTTTAGCGATGACAACACACAGTTTTATGGTTCAGCCCAACGGAAAGACATAACGGAATTTATCTATCGTATTCAAAATAATCAGAATTACGAACCAGATTAACCAAAACAGTGTGATGTTAAACATTTACGTTAAGGTAATTAATAAAACTACTGAGATGGACAGTTAGCCGGAATAAAAGAGCTTTGCAGGCGACAATATCCATTCTGTCAAGGCAAGTACTAGTTGAGAGAAATTTAAAATTCTCGAAATCTTCTTCCGTGCTGACCTCCCTAGCAGAAAAAATACCAATTTGACACGCTCACTACATTAGAAGAATAAGCAAGATTTGTTCGCGCATTGACATCCATCATGTCTGAAGAAGCTCAGCCTTTCGAAATTTGACTCCGTTTCGGCAGGCTTTTCTCTCGAGAAGATGAACAAACTGCAAGCTATTCAAAGCAAAGCAAGCTGATTTTACCTAAAACAAAGTGCAAGTCAGTAGCGCCGCTGTAAGGAAAAGTAAAACGGAATTGAATATGGCTTGAAAAACGTTTCATATACAAGTTAGCGATCATGTGTCATATATATATATATATATATATATATATATATATATATATATATATATATATATGTATAATAATAAAATAGCTTTTTTGCGTTAATGTTGCTTTAGTTTTGAAATTCTACTCTTTCTTTTTTTCATTGTATCTTTTTTTAAGAATACACTCAATTAAATGCCAGTATCTTGAGGCTGGATTCTATAGAAAACCAATCAATTATTTAACTATTAAAAATAACCCCTAATTATTTAGGGATCTAGATAGATCGATCTGAGATGTGCTTAATCGTTTTCTTCCAGAAGTCACTGATTTGATTATCTTCTCACACATTCGTCAAGGATGTTTACGTGACTGACCTGTTTTAACTGATACAAAAAAACTGGTGCATTTTTATTTTTCTCCAGATATGTTAAGTCTCATAAACTGTTAAGTCCACCAACTTATCCCTCAAAACCGACTATGATAGTCAGAAACCGAGTCCGACATCTGAAATACAGGCCAAGCAACCAAGGTTAATAAACTTTTATGCATAAAAAAGAAAAAAATTGGGCTTAAGTTGCAATATTAGTTCAGCCCACAGGCCTACACAGCAAATAAAAAAATGCCACCGACCTCACTCTGACAAATGGTTGAATAATAAAGCTCATCTTCACACTTACTGAAAAGTATCTATATTTCGAGTCCTTGACCTGTTCCTTGGGAAGCCTCGCCTAAAGCCCATTTCAAGTCACAAATCTCATATGTCTCATTCCAAGGTGTCCATTATCAAAATTCTCTGCAATAAACCAACTTTTCAACTCTTTTAAAAATTATTTAAGGGATATTCATTTACTATTGTTTTCAAATTCATACGTTTTTGCTTAATTATACTGGTTGCGAGACAAAATATATTTCCTCTCTTTCTATCTATCTATCATTCTATCTGTCTATCTGTATATCTGTCTGTTTGTCTGCCTGTCTCTCTCACTCTCTGTCTCTGTCTGTCTGTCTGTCTTTCGCGCTCTCTCTCTCTCTCTCTCTCTCTCTCTCTCTCTCTCTCCCCTCCCCCCTCGATATTTCCTCTCTCTCTCTCTCTCTCTCTCTCTCTCTCTCTCTCTCTCTCTCTCTCTCTCTCTCTCTCTCTCTCTCTCTCTCTTGTCTGAACGATAGAATCATATGAGAGAAAATCTTGATCCTTGCACCAGTTGACATTCGCGTGCAAGAAAAGAAATTAAAAAAGGTTACTTAAAGGAAATCATGTTAATAAAAATCCATTCATTTAGGATATTTTGAGGGGCAAAATTTTTAATCACTTCCGATCTTTTCACAGGTGAAATTAAAACAATTGATAATTGCCATAGCTTGAAACAAGGAGGAACCGTTTCTTTATTTTGAATTATACAAAAACAGGTTCAAATTCAGTAAGAAACACTGACAATATAGCCCGGCGGTTATCTGTATAATCAAGACCCACCTCCACAAAAAGTAAAGTTAATATTTTTTCAGCACACATAATTATTGCGCTCATACAAAATAAATCGATTTAGAACACTTTAAATATCTTAACTAGGTGTACTTGCGCAAAATGTTAAACATTAAAAACCCTAGGGAGAAAATTCGTAATTTGTAAAATCTTTGTATGTCTGATATAAGCTATAAGTAAATCATAAACCTTATAAAAAATCAAAAGTACTGTAAATTTATAACCCTAAATTCACATGTCGCTTTCTTATCATAACTGTTTTCTGGTTAGTAAATCATAAACCTTTTAAAAATCAAAAGTGGTGTAAAATCTATCCTTAAATACTCATGTCGATTTCTTATCAAAGCTGGTTGCTGATTCTCAAGAGTAAATCAGTACCATTGAGGCGTGAGCGAGCTGCTTATCGCAACGTCAGTTTACGGACTGTCAAGGTAAATTTTGGTTTCAGAGTCATTTTACTCACGTTAAAGGTTAAAGTTAGCTCCTGCGTCAGTTTACTGACTTTCAAAGCCATTTTAATGACTATCAAAGTTAAGCTTGATTTTAAAGCCAGTTTACTGACTTTCAAAGTTAAGTTTCATTTCAAAGCCAGTTTACTGACTGTCAAAGTTAAGGTTGGTTTCAAAGCCAGTTTCCAGATCATAAAGGTTTAGATTGATCTTAGAGTTACTGACTATCAAAGTTTATTTCCACAAGGGCACTGTGTTTTCTAGTGCTATGCGAGGTCCCTCTGGAGTGCTCATAGCTTTCAGATGCGGGGCCAGGTCAAACATCTGTTTAATTAAGCTGTAGCCTCTAATGCAGCAGTCCCTGTCATTGCCCATTTCAATCAAACGTTTTTTCAGACCTTTTTTGTGAATAAGAAATTATGTTCAGTTTGAATCTTTATTTTCTTTTGTTTTGGTTAAGAATGGGGGTGTCAGAACTTTGTAGGGTTCAGACGAACCTTTCTTGGTACCAAAATTTTCAAAAAAATTTAAACGATATTGCTGTGTGTATCTCTTGCGCCGTTTTCTTTTATAAATTTTTCTTTATTGACAGGACCACCGAGGCTGAAGTAAGGAAGTGAATATGTCCAGTGAAGCGCTCTGGAAAGTCGTAAAACTTTAAGTTTAATGGGTGAACATGGTTTGATTCAAACCTCATAGGAGTACTTGAAGACACATTGATGTATAGATTTGTATTTCATGAGCTGCATTTCTTTGCCCTTTGACTTTATCAGCAGAATCGAAACCCTGTTACTTTAGCTATAAATAATGATTTTGCCTGAAGGTATTTGAAACAAAAAATTATCTCCGTTTTTAGTAAAACTTGCACCTCTCACTTCTTCTTTCAACATTTTGCTGAAATATATCTTAATACTAAACTTCTATAAAGAAACTTGTTGAAAATCATTTATATGATTCAATCAATGGTATTCCTATCCATGTACCCTACACATGATATATGTGCCCAATGCGTCTCTTCTTCTTCTTCTTCTCTCTCTCTCTCTGTCTCTCTCTCTCTCTGTCTCTCTCTGTCTCTTTCTCTCTATCTCTCTCTCTCTCTCTCTCTCTCTCTCTCTCTCTCTCTCTCTCTCTCTCTTTCTCTCTTTCTCTTTTTTTTTGCTCTGAACATTTACTTATCTTTTCTTGCAATCCTTGACCTTCCTCTGTGAGTTTTAGATTTACCTCCCAAATTATCCAAGGAAGGTTGCAAAATAATAATGTCACCCACAGACTTGGCAACCTATTGGCAATATTTTCTAAGCACTTACAGGCTTACTAAATAGCCAAGCGTTAAAAAAAAAACTTCAGTTTACGTTGATTTATCTTGAAAGCAAATAATTTTTGACTTTGGTTTCCCATTCAAATGGCCTAATGATTCCTAATTTTTTTTTCACATTTTTTTTATTCTTTCTTTTCATTAACATTTTTAAGACTATCATTTGATTTACTAAAGATTTTTTTTACCTTATCTAAAAGTGCATTTCATTACACTAAATTTGCAATTGTTTCATGGTGAGTATATCTCAAGCAATTATATATCTACTGTGAGTAAAATGGTTTAAAGCAACTCTATAAAAAGCTATAAATCATAGTGAATTATTACAAGCAAGTTCTAAAAAGAAATGGCTGAACCATATTCATTTCCCAGACACATAAATTGTCTTACCAAATTAACAAATCTTCCTGGTTGACGTTACAAAGTTAAAACTTAAAAGTCATTAATTCTTACAGTTTTAAAGAAATGACTCCATCGCTGTGTTCAACAAATAAATCTTAGAAAATTTTTTCTGCCTTTTTGTAATTGTAATGGCTAATGAGGGCTTATTTGAGCCATCAATACACGTATTGCTTCACGTCCAACATCCTAATCGACCTTGCTCTGCATTTTAAGGCACTTCACACAGATATAGAAAGTGCAAAGAAATTGCAACCAAAACTAGTTAGACTAGATATTACGAAAGATAGAACAAAAACGGTGCCCAAGCATAAGATTTCCGTAATAATCCATTAAAACAACTACATTTTTATGTTTCTTCTTTTATTGAATTATGTTCATCTTTGTGTGCTAGCTACATTTACCAAGAAACATTTATTCATGGTTTTAAATCGTAAAAAAGTATTTAGACAAAATGATCAGGAGGAAAAACAATATTTTGTTTTATTGTACTGGAACTCTTATTGAAATCAGTTTATTTAATGTAAAAAAGAGAACAGTTTGGTAACGATCAAAAGCATTTCATGCTTTTTCAGCTTACTGAACGGTAATTATCTTTTAATTGATAGGCCCTTTCGGGTAACTACTGGCTTCTGGTTGCCCTCGATTTAATATAACAATTGGCAATGATGACTTTTAAAAATTTAAACCTTATGATCTTCAATATGCGTCAAAAGCAGCAATTCTTTTTGCTAACAGCTTGTGGAAAGAAGGATAAAATTGAAAGAGAATTAGCAATGGTTGTAATGGTACAACTCTATAATCTATGAAAAGTTTTTTTTTTATGGAAGTGGATTTTTCCAGAAAATTTCGAGAAAGTATATGGAGAGAATAGAAACCCAACTGTGAGAGTTTATCAGCAGCCAAAAATAGGTAGTAAAAAGGGAATATTTAGTTAGCAACGATCAGTGCAGTTTATACATCACATTTGTCGTTATTTTTCTTCCGTTCCATGCTCCTGTTTAGCGACCCATTCCTTTATTGCCTGTTTTAAGCTTTCAGAGAAATGTCGTGTTTATTTGACGATGTGCCTTTAACCGTTTCAATAAACTAACGTTAAGATAGTTGCTTTTCCACAGAGTTTTAGTATTGAAAACGATACAGCAGTAGTTGAATAAGTTTTGGATCATATCTGACCTGCTAGTCGAACAAAACCCTTTATTCCCAAAGAAAAAATCTACTGAGTCATAAAGAAACAATTTATAATGTTATATTTAAAAAATAACAGATCTATTATTTTTTTTTTGTAGACTTTCAAAATTGTGGAATGTTAGATGGCTGATGATGATTTCAAAAAAGTGTTTTTATGAAATTATTTGTTTTCCTGCGTGAAAGAGAATTCTTGAAAAGCCTTGAATGTTTTAATCATTTTCATCTCCTAAAAAAACACACACAAAAAAGTCTTTTTTCAAACACTTCAGCAGCCATTCCGCATAAAATATAATAAGATTTCCGTTCAGCAAAATGTAGGCCTTGGGGCTAGTGCCTCTCTCTCTCTGTCTCTCTCTGTCTCTGTCTCTCTGTCTCTGTCCCTCTATCTCTCTCGCTCTCTCTCTGTCTCTCTCTGTCTCTGTCTCTCTGTCTCTGTCCCTCTATCTCTCTCGCTCTCTCTCTGTCTCTCTCTGTCTCTCTGTCTCTCTGTCTCTCTATCTCTCTCCCTCTCTATCTCTCTCTCTCTCTCTCTCTCTCTCTCTCTCTCTCTCTCTCTCTCTCTCTCTCTCTCTAACAAAGAGAATGTAATATTCTATTTCCGTTGTCGGCCCTTATATCCTCAGGTCCAGTGGCAGATGCCCTTCCACCCGGCCAGTTGCATCATTACTGAAGCAGCCAAGGCCCACGGCTTAAAATGTTTAAAACCTGTACGGATAACACAAACCGGACATTTGTATGCCAGGAATCTCAACATCTCGGCCGGAAAAAAAATCAGCTCTGGGCTTAAACTAATAGTGCTATGTTTTCCGCCACAATGCACGTTTAGCCAAGATATTTAAACGGTGGAAAGTTTAACGTCCTTTCTAGAGGAAAATACTGCCTTGAGCTCACAGTTTTATCGTATCGCATTTTATTCAATAATTTTTTTATGATGCCAGCTGAAGGGCTCGACCTCGAGCGAAATGAACGCTGTAACCCGAATCGTTTCTTTCATTCACAGACGTTTATTTCCATCTCTGTCTTAAAACTGTGAGCGGTAACAGAAGAGAATTGTTTGTAAAAGCTGAAAATGCGCGTGAAATGTTCTGAGAATTTACTGAATGCCTGAAACAGAGCTTTGACAAAAATAATGAGAGAGAGAGAGATAGATAGATAGATAGAAGGTGAAAATAAAAAAATGGTGGACAGAGGGAGGCAGATTGGAAGGCAGATACCGAAATGCACAGACATGTAGTCACTTATTGGACACATATCAAAACCTATTAGTTTTAAGTACCAATGCATCTCTAAGCTGTAAATGGCTCGGGACTTCGAGCAAATAATTATATTAGAGTATTTAGCAACGAGAAATCAATTGTGGAAAATCTTTAAAACATCAATTGATGTAGTATGTTTAAGAAAGCGAAAGAGTTACAAAAGGCATTTTGCGTTTTCCAGATGAGGGTCCTTCGTAAGAGCAGTAAAGTTTGATGTTGGCAAAATGTGTTCTTTATGAAGAATATTTCCGTCACATGTGAACCGGCATGTAAGTTTTAATTGAAAGAAACAACACCGGGCTCACTGATTTTTTAGCTGACTTTAATTAAAGTATGTGTATATGTGTAGCCAGTTCAAGCTGAAAACAATTTTAAAACTCCTGGTGTCTTTCTAACAAAAACGATTTAAAGCTGCCATAAGTATTTCTGACAATTATTAATATAAAAGGATTCCTTTTCAAAGACATTGAAAACCTGAAAAAGATCGCAGAATAGAGGGATCAGTGGAGGATACTATGCACAGGAATACAAAAGGCAGCCGAGGCGTTGCAGTCTGACGACTACGATGCGGAACGGCGATAAGTTAGTCAAGTCATTCCTTTATGTCTTAAATTTGATAGATTTTAAAGATAATCATTTCCTTCTGTTGTATTTCGAGCCGTATGGATATAGTTTACCTGTATTCTTTATGCAATGAATCTTATAAAAATGCAAACTGCTTTTTTTAAATTGAATTTTATTTTAATTATTTCATTAAAAAAGTAAATAATGTATAGGCAAGTGTCTTACATGAGCTTTAAATTAATTATCCCATCTTTTTTTTATTATACCTGCTTTTGATGTTTTTGAATTACTTTAAAGGAAAATTTTAACAGCATCTTGTTAATCTCTCGGTCTTTTTCAATCTCTGTAAAGGAAGCATTTTATTTTTCGTATTCATAACATTTTTTTTTCAATTTCTTGCTTGAACGCACCTTTTTTTTTTTCAATCTTTTTTTCTCTTCGTTTCTTATCTTCCAAAATATCTATTACGTCTTCCTCCTCTCTTACTCTCTCTCTCTATCTCTCTATCTATCTATCTCTCTCTCTCTATCTCTATCTATCTATCTATCTATCTCTCTCTCTCTCTCTCTCTCTCTCTCTCTCTCTCTTTCTTACTCTACCCATCTATCTCTCTTCATGATCCTTATTCTCTTGTCTCTTTCCTTCTCCCTCTCTCGTTCCCTCTTCATCCCTCTCTCTCTACTTTTTTCTCTCTACCTCTCTGCATAATTTACCATCCCAAATCTCTCATATTTTCTCATTGTTTTTTTTTTCTTTCTACTTGTTTAATTTTCTTTTTATTGTGCCTGTTTAATTTGTCTTTTTACTCATGTTTTCAAATCTACTCAAAGCCGAAATACTCAATTTTAATAATTTCGTATTTTCAAGAAGTCTTGGCGTAAATACTTGTCTGCTCCGTTGGTGGAGTCACATCTTGATCTAAAGAGAATCATTTAATTATAATGGTTTTACATTTCAGGGCTTGACCGATTCAGGTCTTCTAATATCAATATCGTGTCAGAGCTCACCATCAAGACAAAAAGGTCGTCGAAGTATAAAGTAGAAGCAACTAATTATTTTAGAGCAAATTAAATGCTGTGGGCTAACATCGTAAAAATTATGCGAATTATTTCATTAATCACCTTGGTTTTTGAACATATATAATTATCTACAGACAAGATTCTCCTGAGGGTGTTACGTAAAGAAAGCTTTTTACAAAATTAAAGAGAGGAGTCACGTTAAGCTCAGGTAGATATCAACCTAGCAAGGGAACCTACTATTTATTATGAAAAGAAATCAAAGGGGCTATACATAAATCAAGATCAGCAATTTTTTTAGTCTTATAGTATTTTTGAAATTTTTTCCTGATGTTATTTACATTTGATTCATTATTTTAATTGTCGGGATCGAGAGACTCTAGCATTGTTTTTAAATCATTCTGTCACTCCTAACAAATTTTGTAATCCTCAGCAACTCACAAAAATTGATTGAACACAAGGCCATATAAATTCAAATCAGACTTTCCCCCCGATTGGATTTTATTGGTTTATCCTAACAAATTTGCCATAAGGATTTGATGAGCTAATAACAGTAAAAATATGATGAATTTTCTAAAGCATGTTTCGCCTAAATCTATAACTTTTCTTTTTTGTATTGCGTAGGGCACAGATCGTGGCACATCAACATTCAGTAAACTTCATCACTGTACATCGTGGTTTTGGAGCAGATAGCGGAAAAAGAAATCGAAGTTGCGTTTAATAATATAGATAAGAGCAGTAGTTCTAAATTGCAAGTTCTCTTGTTATTTTTCCCTCTGATACATCTTTTAAACACGTTTGAACTGCTACGAAATACAAACCAGAGCCAAAAATATAATGTACTCTCCAAGTGCATTACATTGAGCTTTAGGAAGAAAAAGGAATATAAATAACATGAGTTTTATTTTTTTAGAAAACAAGACCATCAATCTCAATATTATAAACAAAACTTGCTGAAAATGAATCTAATGCTCGAAATATAGATCTGTAACGTAAGCACGAAAAGAAATCTTTCAAATTCAATAAACGTCCCTTAACTTAAAAGAGCTGTTGTTTTAGTTTATTTCCCTACCAAGACCATAATGTAGTGCTGATCCGACCTACAACAGATACAATGTAGTGCTCGTCCTGATGTTGTAAAAAATTGGTCTCCAATACAAAGAAACAAAAACAAACTAATGTTGGATGCTTTTTTTTCACTGAACCTTTATTAATTAGTTCAACTCTATGCTCAAGCTGATGACTGGCCTTGAATATATATTTTTTTGTGCTTTTTTGTAGATAAATAGTCTTCAGTGAAAAAAAAATAAACCAAAGCAGGATGCTTATGATTTGCATACAGAAGCCCATTTCTGGTCTCTCAAGTGTAGCCAATTCTAGATCCTTGCAGTTTCTTTTGTGATATTAGGGTCGTTACAGATAATTGTAATCACAGGGCGGCATATTTATATAAAGATTTCAAACAATGTTTTTATAAATTATTTAATAGATTGATATCAAAACAACAGTTGTTTATTTTGAGTAATACTTTTTATTGCAAAGTATCTAGTATTTCAACTAGACGTAGGCCTACATAAAAATTGTCGAAATAAGAAAATCTGAATACATTTTTCCAAAAACTTGTTGTTAGAGAGTATTAAAAATCAATTGTAATCGAAAATGTTGTAAAAGTTTTCGAAATTTTTACGCAATGGAAAATCACTCGTGACTTTGAAAAATATGTCGAAAAGAATAATAAAAATTGCCTTGTATTAAAAAATATTTCAACATTTTTCGCTATCAATTTGCTTTAAAAATAAATACTCACGAAAATTTATGGCAAGTAATCTGCTTTGATCGAAGTAATGTATCGATTTTGGAATGAAATGTAGGAAAACATTTTCAAATATTATGCATTGTACTAACAATGTACTGCAGAGGGGTGCTAATAAAAAGAAAGTTATCGTGATTAAAAATACAAAAACAACAACAGCTACAACAAAAAGCACTTTCGCGATCAATAATTTCAAAAAATTATCAGTGAAAAATGTTCTCAAAGTTAAAAAAAATATATTTCCACATATTTTCGACAATCAAAATGCTTTGATCAAATTCAAAATTTGTCAGTGCGGAATGTTAAAAACGGATAGAATAATATATAGGGTCTAGATTATGATCCAGATTAGTCTTTGACTGAGGATAAATTCAAATTTAAATTAGATTCTACACTTTGGTTTAGGATAGATCCAGGTCTATGTTGAAACTACGTCAATCTGTCTGAGAAATTGGTTGTGATGTATGGCTATTGACAATATTGTTTAGAATTTCAAAAAAGTTTTCGCAATGGAAAATTAGTAGGTTTATGTTACATAGGATTAAAACAATTGGTCGAAAAATCTATTGTATTAAAAATATTTCTTACTGAGCGCAGAAGGGTACCAAAAGGAATAAGAAACAATTACCGAGAGGAAAATTTTACAAAAAAAAACACTGTAAAATTTTAAAGAAAATAAACTGAATCAAGAAATTACTGTTGGAAATTTATGGCAATCAAAAAAGTAATTCTTTGATCAACTTGAAAAATTTGCAGCGATAGAGTGTGAAAGAATTGATAGCATTTATAGCATGTATCATGTATGGATTATGACTGAAATCAAGATCTAGATCTTAGGATAGCCTAGAGGATGATGTTGACTGAGGATCATTTAAATCTAAATTCGATTCTTGGCCAAGATCTTTTTAGATCCGTTTCTAGATTCAGACTACGCCTAGATCTAGAACCTCAAGACTACCGTGATTAAGATTCTAAGATTCAATCTAGACTCTAGATTTATTCTCTAACCTAACAGATCTACTTACTTTCCTGTTCCGATTGATATTTCGAAGAAAGAAATATAAGATAAACCTAACCTAATCTAGACATACGAATAATCGATGTGTACATGTTAATCCAAATTAAAATCTATATGAAAACCAATAATGAAAACTTGCAAGCAACATTTATGAGAGCATTCTGTAACATTAACGAAAAAGTGAGAAAATGAAAGTGAAAGAGCGCACCAAACTATTACTA
Organism: Elysia crispata; assembly: GCA_033675545.1. Lineage (NCBI taxonomy): Eukaryota > Metazoa > Mollusca > Gastropoda > Plakobranchidae > Elysia > Elysia crispata. The sequence continues at coordinate 260,298 of JAWDGP010005734.1, forward strand.
GATGTCTTCACTCTAAAGAAGGCCAAATTTCATTAAGTTCTAATCTTTTTAGATTTTTACTCGAAAAACAAAGTAAAACAATATGTTTTTCTTTTCTATACATTTATATTTAGAAAACAATATTATTTTGTTTAAAAAAAAACAAACAGTTATCCGATTTAAATTTTCGAAAACACTTGGAGCAAAGATTTAACTGTTATGTGGCTCATCAAACTAAATTTGGCAATACACGTTAATGAAATTAATTACAATAAATTTATAACGTATTATAAAAATGCATTTTTAGCCTAAATAAATAATTTTTCATCGCTTGAGACAGTGATCTCAGCAGTAAAAATAATGCGATAAACTTTATTACTAAACATATATACCTATACCTATACCTATATATATATATATATATATATATATATATATATATATATATGTGTGTGTGTATATATAGGTATATAAGTAAACAATTTTTATTTCAAATACAAGCCTGTGCATCATCATGCCAATTACCTGCAACTTAAATATTTTTTTTTTAAATGGGATGCATAATATGAAAATAGGGCAACATTGATTTATAACCAAAATAATCACTAAAACCCCTGCGTACATATTCACAAAACTTAATCAACTTCAAAACAACAACAACAACAAAAAAATAGTACTTTGACAACCTCAACTCTCTCTCTCTCTCTCTCTCTCTCTCTCTCTCTCTCTCTCTCTCTCTCTCTCTCTCTCTCTCTCTCAATTGCCCTGTCTGGAACAGACATCGGCGATCATGATTCTCCACATGTCCCTATCTTCCGTCTTCCGCAGTAAGGCTATGTTGTCTTTGTTGTTTCCTGTCACAAAAGAGCTCAAGCTATCAAGAAATGTAATCTTTTGTCTACCTCTGCTTCTTGTACCTTCTATCTTGCCTGTAAGAGATAAAAATTCCAGTCCCTTATGGCGACATATGTGTCCTAAAAATTTCAGTTGCCTTTTCCTTATTGTGTTTGAGGGATCTCTCTTGGTTCGTTTCTTCTAATATAGATTCATTTGTCCTCTTTCCTTTCCATGATATTCTTACCATTCTCCCGTAGAACCACATTTCCGCTACCTCTAAATTTTTCTTGGTTTCTGCAGTTATTGTCCAAGTTTCGCATCCATATAAAAGTATAGACCACACATATGTTTTCAAAACCCTCAATTTGGTTGAAAATGATATATTTCTATTTTTAAGAATGTTGCTCTTTTTTTGGAAAGAAGCCTTTGCAATGGCTATTCTCTTCTTAATTTCAGTCCTGCATTCATTTACCGTCAGATGTCAATGTATATCCTAGGTATTTGAATTTCTGTACTTGCCTGATTTGTTCTCCCTTGCTAAAAAGCTTGCATTCTGGATTGTTTTTCTTCTTAGATACTACCATACATTCAGTCTTTTTTACATTTAGAGACAATCCCAACTTTTCACTCTCTTCTACAACAATCTTTAGAAGCCTTTGTAAATCCTCTTCCGATCCTGCTAATAGAGAAGTATCATCTGAATATATTAGGTTGTTCAGATTTACACCAATCGCTTTGATTCCTTCACTATCAACCAAGTTTCTTAAAATTACTTCACTGTACAAGTTGAACAGGTCTGGCGACATCACACAACCTTGTCTTACTCTCCTTTTAATATTTGTGTACTCACTGAGTTCTCCATATACCCTTACCGCAGCAGGTTGATCCCAATAGAGATTTCTAAGCACCCTCAAGTCTTTTCCGTCAATATCTAGCTGATTCAGCATCTCAAACAACTTTTCATGCTTTACCTTGTCAAAAGCCTTAGAATAGTCAATAAAGCATATGTAGAGATCCTTTTGAACTTCAATACATCTTTCCATTAACATTGATAATGTGAATATTGCATTCCTAGTTCCTTTGTCAGGGACAAAACCAAATTGTGTTTTAGCTATCTCTGGTCTTTAGCTCTTGCGCATTCTAAGCATCAGTACTCTCAGTAGAACTTTGGTAATGTGGCTCATCAGACTAATTGTTCTATGTAGCTCACACTCAGTGGCACCTGGAAGTTTTGGCAAAGCTATAAATACAGATTTTGCCAAGTCTTCTGGGATTGTTCCACTATCATAAATTGCATTGAGAAGTTTAGTTGTCATCCCTATACCCATTTCTTCTAGAGCTAGAATTATTTCTATTGGTATCCCATCGGGACCTGTAGCTTTCCCACGTTTCATTTTTCTTATGGCTGCCTCTACTTCTGCTTTTTTGGGGACTGTGCAGAGCCTGAGGGTGGAAGAACTGAAGTACAGTCAACAGCTATCTGCATGATCCCTGCTGGCTTGCAGGTCAGTGTTGGAACACTAAAGGCTACCAGAGTAAACTGTAGACAAACCGGCAGAAGGCAACGGGAAACTACTGCTGTACAATTCCAAGCAAAAATCATGATGACACACAAATTACGGAAAAAAGCTTACAACGTTCAGGGTGTTCAAGACTCAGCTCTGAACGCCTCGTTCGGCAGGGAGGTCACGGTGCAGCAGGTGGCACCCGGTCGTCATCCAGCCACTGACTGCAAACCAAGATTAGACACAAGAAGGAAATCAATGAAAATCGCTACATGGAATGTCAGAACATTATATCAGGAAGGAAAAATAGAGAATGTTATCAAAGAAATGGACAGAATGAATTTGAATATTGTAGGTCTTGCAGAAACCAGATGGACAAGAGCAGCAGTGGCCAAAGTAGACAACAAAGTTCTTATATTTTCAGGAGGAAGCACACATGAAAGAGGAGTAGGTATCTTACTTGATGAGTCAATAGAGAAAAGTCTGAAAAGTTGGTGTCCGGTCTCAGATAGAGTAGTGGTTGCTAAGTTTGCTGGGAAACCTTTAGACATGGGTATAGTTCAGGTGTATGCACCTACATCAACAGCAGAAGAGGAAGAAGTTGAACAATTCTATGAAGATCTAGATAAAGCCATGAAATGTTTGAAATCTCAGGACATAAAAATAGTCATGGGGGACTTTAATGCAAAGGTAGGATCAGAGAGAGTTGGACCCTGGGGCATTGGTGAAGAAAGCAAGCGAGGAGAGAGACTAATTGAATGGTGTAAAGAAAATGGCTTCATGATTTCAAACACTTGGTATCAAAACCATCCAAGAAGACAATGGACATGGATGAGCCCTGGAGACAGAACTAGGAATAAGATAGACTTCACACTTGTTCAAGACAGATTTAGAAACGCCATAAAAACATCAAAATCAATGCCAGGTGCAGATTGTGACAGTGATCATGTACCAGTTATGTGCAAGCTTCAAGTCAAACTTAAGAAAATAAGGAAACTTAAAGCCCACTCAAAATTTCAAGTCGAACTACTCAAATCAGACCAGGAGATAAAGGAACAATTTTCTATTGATATTAAAAACAAGTTTGCTCTTCTTGATAGTATCACTGAAGCTGAAACAATTTGGGCTAATATCAAAGACTCAATCAATGAGGTAATGGAAACAAGAATACCAAAGAAAGCTAAAAAAGAACACAAGAAATGGATGAACAAAGAAATTCTTGAACTAATGGAAGAAAGAAGGAAATCTAAATCAGATCAGGTAAAATACAAAATGCTGAACAAGGAGGTGAAAAAGAAATGCAATGAGGCAAAAGAAAAATGGATAAATGAACAATGTCAAGAAATAGAGCAAAATCAACATTTAGACAATAAATATATGCATTCAAAGATAAAGGAATTAAGTGGAAAGAAGAGCTGCACCAGTACCAACTGCATTAAATCTAAAGACGGAACAGTGCTAATGGATAAAGAAGATGTTTTGAACAGATGGTCAGAATGCATAGGGGAGCTTTTCAAAGACAATAGAGGAGAGAGACCTGCAATAAAGAAAAACACAGATGGCCCACCAACAACCTCAACAGAGCCTGAAAAAAGTTTGCTTTTTATTAATGAAGACTTGTAGACTTGAAAACCAGTTATTGATTTTCCTTCAAAGCTAGTGTAACTGCTGCTTGCGTCAGTCGTCATAAACTTTAAATAGACATGAAGGATTCAGTCGTAAAAGCATCGCAATCTCTGTTTAACGAAATGCGCTCAGTGATTTGTCTACACTGCATAACCAGTTAAATTTAAAAGGCAGCTGTACCTACCACATCATACATTTAAGTAGACTTCTGTTGTAATAAAAGGTAAGATCCTTTATTTCAATCTAACTACGTTCATTTATTTTGATGCAAAAGATCAAGGATATTTGTTTTTTAAATCTCGAGTACATAAAGTGTGTATTTTTTTAGTTTCTTTCAATTTAAATTTTATAAAATTCAACAATACGTTAGAGCATTTCTATCACCTACATGTGTTTGTTCAGGTAAAACGTAAACCTACTACCCTTGAGAGGTTGGGAAAAAATTCAACCTGAAACAAAAGCCCAAAAATTTACTAATGGATCACTCTTGAGAGTTTAACTTTTGCCTTAGAAGAAAAATAATGAGCATGGCCATAAACTTTGTATAAATATGTATATTCTCTTTCTGTTGAAAAAAAGCAAACAATGTAGAGTTTAAAAAAAAAAGTACTCTAAAAGGTATTTCGCTTTTAAAAAATGTAGAGTTAATAGGCAGAGCAAAAATGTACAATCCCGCAAGATTCAAAAATGTCGAGTTAATAGGCAGAAAAAAAAATTGCTATTCCGCAAGATATATAAATGTAGTTAATAGTCAGAAGAAAATGTACAATCCCGCGAAATATAATAACGTAGAGTTAATAGGCAGAAGAAAATGTACAATATAAAAATGTAGAGTTAATAGGCAGGGCAAAATGTACAACCCCACAAGATACAAAAATGTTGAGTTAATAGGCAAAATAAAATGTGCTATTCCGCAAAATATAAAAATGTAGAGTTTAAGCAGAACAAAATGTACAATCCCGCAAGATTTAAAGATGCGCATGAAACCAAGAGAAGAAACGGATCTTATGAGAATCGATAAATCCAAATAAACGAGTCGCTCTTTCGTCACCTGCTGAATTCTCAAACCAGACTTGACAGTCAATCGTGAAAAAGAAACAAATTCATATAACTATTTTTTTCAAATAAATATATTAGTTTCTCTTTTTATAATTTATGTTGATTTCCCTTGTCATCGATTAGGTTGCTTTTAACGATGTATGCAGTACTGTGTCTGACGTTGTTCCTGTTTTCTCTGGGCCAAGCCTCCAAGCAAAAATCGTATATGGATGGTCAGCGGTTAGCGCTAGTCAACCATGCAGTTGAAGCTGTGAAATACCACTTCAAGTTCAAATACAACGATACTGAAGAGAGAACCCTGCTGGCTGTAATCAGCCTAAAGCAGCTGGTAAGAACAGCTGAGTATTGCTGCTAAATTGTTCACAGCTTAAGTTTGAGTAAAACGATACTGAAGAAAGAACCTTGCTGGCTATAATACGCTTAAAGCCGCTGGTAAAAACAGTTGAATTGCGCACAGCTCAAGTTCGAGTAAAAAAGATTCTAAAGAAAGAAACTTGCTGGCTGTATTAAGCCTAAAGCCGCTGGTAAGCACAGCCTAATGTAATTGCTTAACTGTTCACAGTTCCAGTTCGAGTAAAACGATTCTGAAGAGAGAACCTTGCTGGCTGTATTAAGCCTAAAGGCGCTGATAAGAACAGTTGAGTATTGCTACTAAATTGTTCACAGCTGAAGTTCAAGTAAAACGATTTGAAAAAAGAACCCTGCTGGCTGTAACAAACATAAACCCGTTGTAACATTAGCTGAATTGCTCACAGCTCAAGTTGGAGCATAAAATAACGATACTGATAAAAGAACACTGATGGCTGTAATAAACCTAATGTCGCTGGTAAGAACAGTTAAGTATTACTGATGAATTGCTGGACAGCTCGCTCTAGCCAAGGCGTCAAGCGAAAAACAGCCTACACTTAAATTTCTTCCTTTGCTTTTATCTGAATAATCAATTTTAAAGCTTTGTACAGAGAGATGCCTTGGATGGCATAGAAATGCAGGCAAGAGAAAAATCCTTAAGACTTCTTTGATGTTGAAAAAGATATCAAACAATACTTTCCCTGTTCGTTATACATGCAATCTCAAATTGTATGTACCTTCCTATTGTTGTTGCTAATAACAATAAAGAGGATGAACCAAACTTTTATAACGGTGATAATAGTGATGAACATTATGACGACGATATTAGTGAAGTCAGTGATACTTTATCAGGAAAGAGATAATGGATAAGAGAAAAGATTGGGGGGGGGGGGGGAATTGTCGATGGTTACATTTGTGCTGAAGATAGGTTGATCATGCCTTCCTACGCCAAACTCTGTTCTACCGCCGATGTTTGTGGAGGTAAGATCACCTACCTTCATATCCTCTGGCATTTTAGGCAGCATCGACACCTTCATCGTCCATGGGTGAGTTTGAGACCTCATCTTTTAAGCTCTGATTTGCCTGACCGAGGCTTGTTTGTATATAAAAGGCCTGGGAACTTATTGTTTTGTAGGTCTGCATTCTAAAATAAATAAATAAATCAAGCAAACAAACAAAACAAACCTCATCTTTTTAGGCAATGTAGATTAGGCTCACTGGCCAGAGTCGCAAATCATGAGTGGACACATAGCTCTGAAAAATGGCGCAAAGTCTGTGCATTTATTGCTAAGTTATATAAGTTATGCTGTTGGTTGTAACGGAGACATGGTTATTAATGATTTAAAAAATATTAAAAGCCACGAGGTTTTTTTTTAAACTCTATGGCATTGAGCTATCATTTTAAAAGTATATGAATAATGAACGACTAGGTTGGGTTTATGACTATTTCTGTAAATATGAGCATAAATGGTACTTATAATCAAACATCCTAGCTGAAATAATTTTTTCCGAATATCAAAATGGTCTCATCTCACTCCTCAGGGTAAGATTCGTCAGTCAATCTATCTAGTATTGGAACTGGAGACTACAATAAAGGTAACAGATGCAATATCGGCTAACTGATATATTGCTGTTCTAATGTCCATTCTATTACTGTTTTTTAAACCTTTTGATATTTTTGTCACCAAAACATTATTATTAATTTATCTCAACAAAAGTTTCGATAGTTGAAGGGTTATGTGGATCAAAGTAAAATTTTTCGATTGACTTGTCTTAAAAGAGTATTATAAAACTAGACAGGGTACAACTTCAGCTTTGTTAGTTTTATTTATTATCATTTTATAATTTAAAGCACTTCCGGAATAACATTTAAATAAGAACGACTGCCGTTGAAAATAGGTTATAAACTATTCCCTAACAAACTGCACTATATAAACCATGGAATACGAAACTATAATAATATGAGTTACAAAGATTCCAAAACGTTTGCTTTGCTGAGAAATGCAATTTTGTTTTTCAAATTTTCACAAATTAATAGCTGTGATCTCCACAGGTAGAAAGATGCAAACTAGAAATGGGGCGAGGACCCTTAACTTCAGTTAACCCTTACGTTGTCACAAAGATTGTGTGCCACACGATTGGCATGGCTGTAGGTATGTGCTTCATAATACATTATAAAGCATTGGGTTGCACGAAATCACAAGGCAGAAGGTGACATTTCAGACCACCGATATCAGTAGAGAAGCAAGTACTAAAGTCATAGTTTTGAAATAATAATAAAAAAAAAATATTTAAGAAATGAAGGTGAAAGTTGACGACTAGAAAATTCTTCTAGAGAGAAATGGGAGAGGGGGGAGGGGGAGAGGGAGAGAGAGAGAGAGAGAGAGAGAGAGAGAGAGAGAGAGAGAGAGGAGACAGGGAGAGAGAGAGAGAGAGGAGACAGGGTGGGAGGGAGGAAGAGATAAAAAGGAAGAAAAAAGGATTGAATTAGAGAGAAAGCTATTTACAAACCCTTATAACAAAACTTACTTCAATATAAAAATAGAGTAAATAAAAAGCTAAAGACTGTGATTTTAAAAATCAAGTTCTTAAAGCGCAAATTAGAAAAATAGAACTGTAATAAGACATAATTTTCACCAGTAATGTGCTACAAAAAAATAAGGTAGAAAAGTGTATCGTGCTTGTAACATGTATCTGAGCAAAAGCTAATCATTGGCTCTCACAGTAGAACAATTTGTGAAAAAAACCTTTTGTTAAAAAATACTTGAAAAACAAAAAAACAGACAATGATTTCGGTAGCGCGTTCCAATTTTAAATGTTTTAAAGAGCTTACAGTAAGTATATTCCAAAAGTTTGGATAAAACATGTCAATCATTTCTTAATGTATGATAATCGAATAAGAAGTAAAAATTGTCCGATAGTGCTTGTGGAAAACCAAATTTCTCCACTTAACTTCGCATTTACTTCTCTGCAAACCTAATTTATGTCATGTGTAACCAGGGAAGCTAAACGAAGAAGAACAGAGAGCACTGCACTTTGCAGCTTCTACAATAAAACACCATCTCAGAATCTCATATCACTTGATACCAATCGTAGTCTACATGGTATCATCTAAGGTAAACAAAACAGCTTTTTTTTTTTTATCAATACTACTACTTCTACTACTACTACTACTACTACTACTACTACTACTACTACTACTACTACTACTACTACTACTACTACTACTACTACTACTACTACTACTACTACTACTACTACTACTACTACTACTACTACTACTACTACTACTACTACTACAACTACTACTACAACTACTACTACTACTACTACTACTACTACTACTACTACTACTACTACTACTACTACTACTACTACTACTACTACTACTACTACTACTACTACTACTACTACTACTACTACTACTACTGTTGCTGATGATGATGCTGGTATTTTACTTTATCTACAAAATGATTAAAAAGAAAAAAGATCTGGAGCTATACTTTTATGAGGTGCTCAGAGGATAGAAATATGCTTGATTGAATGCAACATAAAAATATCGCCCTATGTGGGATTAGAACGCTCAAACTACAATTATGTTGGAATCTATCGCATGTACCTAGACCAGTTCTCCATTACGTTCGCCAGAACACTACTTTCACTGACAAGTTTGCTTCTGCATCATAGCGCAGAAATTGCTAACATCAATGGGAAGAGAAATGTGTGCAATCTTGGAAAGAAAGTTAAAAAGCTGATTAATATAGTAATTTTTCAAGCAGCGGAAGGGGATAATGTTTATTAAACTCTGTCCAAGAAATCTTACTATCGACGTGCATGGCTCTCTAAAATTTGTGTTATTAGCAAAAGAAACAGAATGATTCTTTTTTTTTCATACTCAACATCTTTATTGACAACATTTTTCTTTCATTTTGATTGTAAGACTTATCACAGTTTAGAAAGTTTCAAGCTTACTTAACAGAGCAGAGATACTCTTTTTATCTTCGAATAATGGACTTTAAAAACTATCTTAATCTTTCGTAAAGGAGAATGTCTATTTCACAAAATATCACTTTGAACAAGTTCAGCTGGCTTTCGCAAACTGCAGTAAAAACAATCATGAAGTGGATATGCCTAGGAGTAACTGCTCTCTCTCGATTCCCGCTAAGGTAAGTTAAAACAATTGCAGGATCAACTTCAATAATTGTTTATTTCTTTAGTTTTCTCCTCTCATTTCTTAACTTAAAAATGACAGAAAAGTTACTTAATATGTAACAGCAACAATAACATCAATAACATCAGCACCTGTTAGTATAATTAGCCCCGGCTAATAGAAATATTACAACTACTAGTAGTACTACTAGTACTACTCATTTAATTACTAATATTACTATTATTACTACTACTACTACTACTACTACTACTACTACTACTACTACTACTACTACTACTACTACTACTACTACTACTACTACTACTACTACTACTACTACTACTACTACTACTACTACTACTACTACTACTACTACTACTACTACTACTAATACTACTACTACTACTACTACTACTACTACTACTACTACTACTACTACTACTACTACTACTACTACTACTACTACTACTACTACTACTACTACTACTACTACTACTACTACTACTACTACTACTACTACTACTACTACTACTATTACTACTACTACTACTACTACTACTACTACTACTACTACTACTACTACTACTACTACTACTACTACTACTACTACTACTAATAATAATAATAATAATAATAATAATAATAATAACACTTGAATTGCTTACATCAATGCTATTTATATTCAAAACAGCACTGTTTCCGCTATTATCACCATTTACACCAATTTGATACAAATGTGGTGACCACAGTAAATTCGTCTTTTACATTATTTCCCTCAGATTGTTGTATTTAACTTTGATACCATGGAGAAGTTTGGAGATCCTATGTCTTTGAGGTTGATGAGAGTGCAAAAAATTTCATGGTAATTTAGAATTAACCTCAAGCAGCAGCTAAATCTGGCGCAAATTGTTTTGGAAAGTTAAACCATAACAAGTTGTATTTTGCATATAAAGGAGTCTTCAAAAAGCAATTCCCTCTGGGTAAATCTGACTTAGGAGCGAAGATGTTCGAAATCATCAGAAAAAAAATTGTATCTCTTAACATATTAAGGTCTTGGAATGTTCCTTGTACTATTTGAGCTACGGCTGCTTTTTTAGAAACTTCTGTAGGAAAAGAGTTGCTTCAAAACGAGACTTTTGCCCCCTTATTTAGAAATCTTTGCAATATAAGAAGAGAGCAAGGACTGTGACCCAGACTTCTAGCTTTGTTAGCTCTTAGCATAAAGCAATGAAGTGGCTATAGACGATCGTAAACCTTTCTGATGCAATGAAATTATTGAACATGTTCGAAGGCGCATAGATTTAGATCGAAAAAAGTCACGTGAAGCGCTTCCAAGGAAAATTGTGTTGCGTACCACATAATGCGGTAAAGGGCGTTTTAAAATAAATGCATCTGCTTGCTGGACAGAACTCAGATTCTCTTATAGACTGTGAGAAAATTTATACTGTTTTAAAATACAAGCAATATATTACACTTTCATATTAATAAAAATAAATTGTTTGTTTAAACTGGTTTTCAAGTGTTCAAAGGGCCTCTCTAAGATTTTTATACAGTATCTTTATGAAAAATTCAATTTAGTTCTTCAATTGGTTGTATTTTCCCATATGAAGTCGAATGGTTTAGTTCCTGAACTTAGAATCTCAAAATTTTTACAGCACACCGTATTTGTTCAATGCTAGTTATGCCTTGTGAAAAAAAACTTTCATTTTAAAAAATACATAATTATCATCACCCTTCCCTCTTCTCTCTTTATAAAAGTTTACAAATCACTGTAAGATAGAGATTGATTTTTTTAATCAATTCAAGAAACAGGGCTTCATTTTGATCCAGCAAAATATGATCCGTTCTTATGGTTAATTTTAGAATATTCGACACGTCTAAACTATATTTGGTTTTGTCCGACTCATTTCTATTTTGCAAGCAATTTTTTTAAAGTGGAAACTTTCTTCCAATATCTTTTTTATTTGCCCCACCTTAAAAATTGTTTAAGCTACCTAATCTGCTGAGACGATAAAACAAATTTATTTTATCTTTTCAAAGGCCTTAACCTATCCACGATAAACGTATTGAAAATGGCACTGTGGAGGAAGAATCAGCATTCCACAAGGAAACTAAAGACATTTCCACTTTGATTTGAGGAAGGCATGTTCTTTTTTTTTCTTGAAATGCAGATGTTTGAATTTCTATCCATCTCCAATACTCTTCCGTGTTCTTTTATAGTTGTGAATCAGTTTTATTTCTGTCTAAAATGTCGTAATAACCTAAAAAACGATTACAAAATATCTTCAACCTTACCTTTAGAAACGCAAAAGAAAATTTTGGTCAACCACAATGCATGTTGACATAATGGCAACACCAATAAAAAAAATACCACTCCTGCTACTACTACTACTACAACTACTACTACTACTACTACTACTACTACTACTACTACTACTACTACTACTACTACTACTACTACTACTACTACTACTACTACTGCTGCTGCTGCTCTTACTACTACTACTACTACTACTACTACTACTACTACTACTACTACTACTACTACTACTACTACTACTACTACTACTACTACTACTACTACTACTACTGCAGCTCCTGCTGCTGCTGTATTGTAACTATAAAAAAGCAACAACAATAACAACAACAACAACAACAACAACAACAACAATAATAATAATAATAATTATGATAATAATAATAGTATTAATAATAATAATAATAATAATAATAATAATAATAATAATAATAATAATAATAATAATAATAATAATAATAATAATAATAATAATAATGATGATGATGATGATGATGATGAGGATAATAATAATAATAATAATAATAATAATAATAATAATAATAATAATAATAATAATAATAATAATAATAATAATAATAACAGTAATAACATAAAAAGAAGAAGAAGAAGAAGAAGAAGAAGAAGAAGAAGAAGAAGAAGAAGAAGAAGAAGAAGAAGAAGAAGAAGAAGAAGAAGAAGAAGAAGAAGAAGAAGAAGAAGAAGAAGAAGAAGAAGAAGAAGAAGAAGAAGAAGAAGAAGAAGAAGAAGAAGAAGAAGTAGTAGTAGTAGTAGTAGTAGTAGTAGTAGTAGTAGTAGTAGTAGTAGTAGTAGTAGTAGTAGTAGTAGTAGTAGAAAAAGAATCTGTTGCTCTTTACCTGGAAATGAATCAGCCAGTTTATGCATTTCGACGACTGTCACTTCCAGATTTTTTCATTGTCTCTTTATAGTGCTGGCTTCAGGCTGCATCATCGCTTCGAACAAATTTTTATGCAGATGATTTGTATTTTCAGCCTTAACCTTCACAGTTTATATTTATTGATAGTTAAAATGTGATAGCCACAATGCACGGTCCAGTTCTATATTTTTTTCAATGTGTGCGTTAAGACAAACGAATTTAGATTGTTATAAAAACCGAATATCAATATTTAAATAAGGCCTTTAAGGAAAAAAAAATAATTATTGAGGCTTTATTCATTAAGGAACTATTTCTGCCTTAAACACAGCCTCCAAAAAATATGAATAACCAGTTTATGATTATCACAATAACTATTATTATTAGCATACGCTGTAAAATTTATAAATCAAACCGTTGACGATTTAATTCCTTAACTAATACTTAAAATGTTACCGAATACAAGACGAAGAAACTTTGCGTTATGTATATTAACATTTCTTAAGTCACATAACTTTTTAAGTCAGTAAAAGTAAACAAATAACTATGGATACACCAAAAGGATGCGAAATTGTCAAACTATAATATTCATGGTTATGTATATTTGGTAAAACTGTTGCATATTGAACGCAGAAAGTCCAACGCATTTGTATTGACAGTGGTATTTGTTATAGGATTATTGGGTACTTCAATTCCAGTAAACCACTTGCTACTGGGAATCTTTTTACTTCTTTCAAATGGGGCGAGACAACAAGAAGCCAGAAATGCTAACAGGTTTTACTAAACGGTTACTTCAACGTAGATTTGTCTAAGTTTTGTAATTGGATATTGTACTTTATCCCTAAAGCTGAAATGAAACCCTGACGATAAGAAAGAGGGGGAGAGAGACAGAGAGAGACAGTCACACAGACAGTCAAACAGACAGGTAGACAGATAGTCAGACACGCAGAAATAGAAAGAGGCAGACATAGAGAGACAATGAGGCAGACAAATACAAAGACATCGATTAAAACACTTTTTAAGAATGTAAAATATAACCAGCAAAATGATATCTAAGGATGTTTCTTGAAAAGGACAGAAACAAAGAATGTTTTAAATAAAAAGAGATATAAAAAGATTAAGTTCTTCAAGTTTAATTGATGAATATTGTACGGTTTAAACGTGACCTTTGCGATCAACCTGTTCTAGAAACAGTTTATTTGCTATCTTTTGAAATGTCTGAATCGAATTTCCGCTGTTCTTCCACGAGCGAGATACAAACATTTTTTTACAGGCTTATCAAAATATTGGCATGTACGAAAAGTTCTTACACAACTTTTGTTAGGTTTCATCAACTATTAAAAAAAGTTTGGATAAAGATAATGATGGGAGTTGTATGTGTGTGGTTGGGGGGGGGGGGAGGGGGGGAGGAGAAAGTGAAGGAAGTGGGAGGAACAGAGACAGAGATATACCGACAAAAATGACTTTTAGGCAAACAAAAATAAAAAAAAAACACACACACAAGCTGACGGATGAAGAAGATAATGACGATAAGGATGATGAAGCAGAAGTAAAAGAAAAAAAAAAGACAAAAAGGATGGAGGCGACATGGAGGATTAGGGCTCGAGGATAGGAGATGGAGGAGGGGGAAGACCTCTAAAGGAAAAACAGGAAACAGCATGTAGAAGAATTAAGAATTTTTTTCTGCAAAAAAGACTTCTCGAGATTTTCTGGCACCTGTGCAAGCAAGCGGTAGTTACAGGATCAGCGCAGCATATAAAAGTGTATTATGTTATGCCCCAGGCGGAAATGTTCACTGCGAACGTTCAGGTTTATTTGTTGACTCTAGAAACTGCCAGGGTTTACGTTGAGTGTCTGACCTATGACCTGCAGGCAGGAAAGGTGCACAGATTGCCAAGCAAAGCAGCAATACTTAAATCAATATTCCTTTACTATAATATGCTATTATATAAAGTTAACTCCCTTCCTTTAACGCTTTGCCCATCAGCAGATTCTTGAGATCTTAGTGATGTGGATGGGCTAAAATTTATGAAACTACACCGAAGGAGTAGAGGGGAAAAAAAGAAATATTTTTCAATTTTATCAATTTTGAGAAAGTTATGGATCTTAAGAGGTTTTTTGTTTGTCATTACAAATTATTTAAATACTCTTCCTCAGTCTTCGACAAACTACCAATGGCTCCAACATGTCGCATGTTACATTTCATATTATTCCCAACAAGAAGCTTTAGGCATGGTTGGTTTATTCTCTGTCTTTGAGATATTATTAGCTTTGATTCTATACCTTGACTATATAATTTATTGATACCAGGTTCACATTAGCTCATTTGAAAGAATGTTTTTTGCTCTCCCATGTTGAGAATATCATCATATTATTTAAAACCATAAATGAAATACAAAATAAAACTTCGAATAACGCGATTCCAGCAGCACATAATTGTTAAAGGTCCCACGCTGAGGACCTTTTGTTGGAGGTGAAACCGTTCTAATTTCTACCTATTGTTTTATCATTAACTTTCAGTTATAAAAAAACAGCGGTTAGAAAAAAGATCGTGGGTCGTGTGGTGAGTGCCACACACTTGATTAGCATCATGTCTGGAAAAGTTCGGTCTAGAGCGATATATAGACGACAATTTGCCACTCACAAGGAGTGCGTTCATCGGGCTAGATACGGACGTCTCTGCCTCGTATCATTGATCAGGATCTAGATTTATGAATCTCAATTCCAACTGTTATGATAAAACCTGATAATTGTTTATATAAATAATCTTAGGATTCTCTTTTTTGGCAACGCTGAGTCCCTTCCTCGGCAAGGTCGAGTCAACCATGATAAAATGTCTTAACATTAAGATTCAGGAACCAATACATCATTGTGCATAGCCTATTTTTATCTCGCAATGCGGTTGTTTCAATCTTAATTTGAAGGTGTAATTATTTGCGTAATGTACTTAGTAGATTTTCAGCCTTGATGCTTAGGATCTAGAGCAGCAGTTTTCATGATTAATTTATTTACAGTATATATGTATATATATATATATATATATATATATATATATATATATATATATATATACACATATATAATGTGTTCGTTGTTCGATCTTTTGTTTTATTTCTTTTTTTTTTTTAACAGAAAACAAGCAATAAAAACATTCTACAATAATTTAAATGTCTATGCATGTATCGTTTCACTCATGATAGAAGCGCCAGTGGCTGTAGGGCTAGAGTGTCCGTTCTTTGCGGGTTCGACCACGATCTGTCGGTGGCTGAGTGTGAAGCCTCATCATTTCAGCCGCGTCTTGTGTCCGGGATCAGCTTGCTGTTGGCGTGCTCAGTCGGTCATTAAAGCAAGTCAAGGAAAGCAAATCTATTTGATTAGCCCATTAAAAAATTCTAGGAGCCATTATTATGCAGTGGGTAAATGCAGCGAACGTGACAATGAGTGTTTCTTTTCCTAGTTAGTTGAGCTCTGGATACCACAGGGTGGCGACAGGGATCCACACCTCGCTACCAGTCTCTCCCGCATCCGTGGTTGCCGATAGCTTAAAGAATAAGTGAATAGCTAGTTCCGCTTAAAGAATCTACTCGCCTTCAAAATAATCTACTTATATCTCCATCTCTAAGGGAGACTAAAGAAAATTTAACAGTTGTTTAACGTCCCTTGTAAGTTGGGTCATGAACTTCCAGAAATGCTAATGAGCACTTTATTTTGAGTTTTGCTTGGCTTCAGGTAACTTAGCCCAAACATAATAGTTTAAACATGCATAGAACACAGCATAACTGAAACTGAACTCAACACTGAAAAAAAAAACCGACAGAATTCAACTAAATTACCAGCCGGCTAACCGCTGCGTACACGGCCTGGAGTAAAGTGAGCGAGCCACATCTCCTGGTGATTTCCTGCTTCAATGCGCTTGGCTTCTTGCTGAAGCTCACCTTAAGGTGAGAACGTTCAAGCTTTTAAACGAAACTATTTCAGATAAAAATGTTATAATTAACGAAATGGGGTGACTTTTGTTTAATTTTTTTTTTACTGCAAAAATATTTGTTGAATGTTGAATATTTATTTTCTACATATATATATATATATATATATATATATATATATATATATATATATATAATAGTAGTAGTAGTAGTAGTAGTAGTAGTAGTAGTAGTAGTAGTAGTAGTAGTAGTAGTAGTAGTAGTAGTAGTAGTAGTAGTAGTAATAGTAGTAGAAGTAAAAGTAATACCGATAGCAGTAATAGTAGCAGCAGCAGCAGCAGCAGCAGCAGCAGCAGTAGTAGTAGTAGTAGTAGTAGTAGTAGTAGTAGTAGTAGTAGTAGTAGTAGTAGTAGTAGTAGTAGTAGTAGTAGTAGTAATAATAATAGTAGTAGTTGTAGTAGTAGTAGTAGTAGAAGTAGTAGTAGTAGTAGAAGTAGTAGTAGTAGAAGTAGTGGTAGTAGCACTAGTGGTTGTTTATGGTGGTGGTGGTGAATGGGGTGGTAGTAATAGTATCTACAATGAAATTAACAATAATAAGAAGTTGCGTTTATATATGAGAGTAACGTATCTGGTTTGTCCATAGTTTGGTCTTGAGTTTGCAGTGGATTTTTTCCCCACAAATTAAAGGGCCAATTTCTTAAATGATATTTTTCTGGAAAACATGAAAATCGTTTGTTCTTTAGCCTTTCTTCCTCACATTGGCGAAACTAAGAAAATTCTAGTCCTTTTGTTTTCCTGAAGAAAAACCTTGTCAATCTTCAGGCTGCAGTTTAAAGAGACTCCAGTGAATAAAGTTGTGTAAAAGGAGTGGAGAGACGGCTGGACTGGGATTATTGCTAGAGTGGTGAGTGTCTCAACAGACACACGTTCATTATTGCACCATCTCTTCAAATCGAAACCTTAGAACTGACATGTGCAAAAAGATTTTGTCTTGAGTGTAAAGTATGGTTTCTGGCTTAGATGTAACCTTTATATAAACAAATTGCACAAAAAGGAATTTTTTTTAAATGGTAGTTGGAATTTTTGCATGATCAGAGAAAGAGACGAGTCAGATCAAATAGGAAGATAGTTGCATTAAAAGGAAAAACTGGCGTTTAATTATGGACTTTCTAAATTTCAGATAATAAAAAAGGATATTTTATTTTCAATTGTTTCGCAATCCAGAGGAGGCAAAGACATTGAAAACAAAAATATGGCATTAAAAATGCAAACCATCGGTTACAGCAGAATTAGGTAAAAATCTTCATGTAAAGGCTCGAAAAAACAAAGACACGAAAAAAGAATGTATTCAATGTGTTCAAATACATTGGAATATGAAACATAGGGAACAAAAGAGAAAAGTGAAAGAAAAAAAAGAGAGAAATGGATAGAAAGAGAGAGAAATGTAAAAAAGATAGAGAGAGAGGGGGAACATTTTCTTACTGTAAACAATGACATTTTTTAGTGGGAGAGATAATACAAATCGGGCTTTGGTTTGTGTCACAACTAAATCAATGAGGAAAAAAAAAGAAAGGTGAGGAATATTTACGCTATTTCATGGCTTCATGAGCACCATGGATGAAACAAATGACTTTTTTTTTCATTTTTTTTGTTTTGCTTTTGAGTTCCCACTGAACTATTTGTAAGCGACATGTATCGCTTAAAAACAGTTTCTAATCAATAATTTCTTGCATCTCGTTTTAGTCAGTAGGTAAATATTCTTGCAATTAATCATTTCAAACCTATTCAGCAGTTAAAAATCTCATCTATCATTACTTTCTGGTCAATTTTTGCAGCTGTTTAAATATTCTCAAAGGTTTTCTTCTAGTTCCACGTTACCATACTTTGTACGACTGTAATAATCGACTATGACTATCCCCACGTTCTTATTTTATCCCGACTGTTTACGCTTTGATAAAGAGGTCGAACACTGATTAATCAAACATAAACATCGGATAGCATTCGAAGAATAAACGTTCTAATGATTACCTTGCTTTAATCAGCATCAAGGAGGATCTCTAGGGTTACCTTCAGTACTTATCTTGCGATTTACACCTCTTTTCAGACTGTCTATCGTTTATAATACACCAGTACTCTATCTTTGGGCCTTGTAGCCGTGACCTCTGAAAGTTTATATCAGAGGAAGACATCGATAATTTTCTGCAAATAGAACCTGCCGAGGCTATAAACACAGGTAGCATGTCCTCCACCTATTTATTGGTAGTTGAGCTGGCAGGAAAACAATGGGGAATCTTGAGGTATTTTTACATCGACGGGAGCAAAATTGGATGCTAGAAAACCATGAGTGTCAAAAAACATGCAGGGAAGTGACTGTGGCTGTGGGTAAAATCCATTGCTATGACGTCTTGTTGCCTCACCTTTCAGCTCGATCCTCTGCGATGTGATTTATACAGGGTGCGATGATACCAAGATAGCCTATTTAGTCAAAACCAAACAATACAGCTCTCTCTCTCTCTCTCTCTCTCTCTCTCTCTCTCTCTCTCTCTCTCTCTCTCTCTCTCTCGCTCTCTCTCTCTCTATCTATCTATCTATCTGTCTATCTATCTATCTATCTATCTATCTATCTATCCATCTACCTCTCTCTCCCTCACTCTCTCTATCTATATTTCTCTCTCTCTCTCTCTCTCTCTATCTATCTATCTATCTATCTATCTATCCATCTACCTCTCTCTCCCTCACTCTCTCTATCTATATTTCTCTCTCTCTATCTATCTATCTATCTATCTATCTATCTATCTATCCATCTACCTCTCTCTCCCTCACTCTCTCTATCTATATTTCTCTCTCTCCCTCTATCTCTCTCCCACTTACACATACGCACCCACTTGTTCGCATTGATATTAAAAATGCAATCAGCTTGGTGGATATTTGGCACCATGAAGTAATTATCATCATGTCTTTTATAATTGTGTTTATAATATGATAATAGTATTAGAAATAATAATAATAAATCTATGATTAACTAACATTTATACGAATCACATCGATTCATTTTAAAAAGGGATGTGTCTTGAAGGCGTTACTTATAGGTCAGAATTTTGTGCCATGTCAACTATGAAACAGCTCAAAGATTCATTGATCAATATGTGCCATGATGAAGTTTTGAAAACTTTAACAGTATTCTCTGGCTGATAGTTAGGTCATACTTGATAAAATCCTATGCATGGAGGGGCAAAGTAAATATTATCACCTAATGGGAAGTCATCTCTGGAGAGACAACCTCGCTGAGGAAGGAAACGTTTTGGCACAAAAATCACACCAGACTTCGCAGTGCAGAATTCCTTGCCCTTACGATACGTGGAGGATGTAGAGGTTAGACAGACCTGAATGTGAATCTTACAGTTGGATGTCGAGGATAAAACTATTTGAAATTCAGCAGTGCAATAGCATGCAAGCATCCCTCTCTCAGCAAGCACGAACCTTATCTTGTTTAAATCCTCACCTGCTGGATAATGGCATAATGTATTGCCTTTCTTAAGTTTTCAATCATTCTTTTATAAAATCTCTCTATTTGTCAGTAATTGATGTGACGTTTAATTGAGCAATTAAATCTTGAACAAACAGCGGGCACATTTTGACATCCTTATGGTCTAAACAGCCATGTATTTATTCAAAAGGAGACAGCGCGTTCACTGTGAATTTTTCTCAGGTCTTTCCCAGGACCAACAACCAATTTCCAAGTCATCATCAAACTGATTAGAGTGGCACTACATTAACAACTGCATGATATTAAACAACAATGACAAATAAAATAAAACGACGCGTTTAGAATAGGTCTTGAGCGACAGTCAAATATTACACACAAGAGAGTGACATCTGCAGCTTTTGTTATTTTACATTATTTTTCTCGGCCAAAAGCACAACAAAATGAAAGAAAAGAAGATACAAAAAAAATTACGTAGGCCCTTCAAAACCCGATCAGTATGACAGGGATTTATACACCGAGGCTATGAGCCCGCTCATGTTATTTCCTGCTCAATTTAGGCCTATATTACCATAAAAAACTTAATTTCCGCGATCAATATTTTTGGCTTTAAATTGCATTTACTGGCAATCATCACCGTCTTGGCTGTTTCCCTGAGGAGAAAAGTTTCACAAGCAGAGAAATGATGGACAATCGGAGCAAGAAATTATTTTACTCTGTCAGGATTGTTGTTTTATTGGGCTCTAAAACACGCGCGCCTTGTCACAGACATAAAATATCAGATTTGACATAACTAGATATACAAAATTTGCTTTTCCGCGACATTCTAGAGTACTTTGAGCTTTGATCAAGGGTTCCAGTTCTGCAAAAGTGGCTTTACAGCGAGCAGGCCACAAGGGTATGACTGAAGCTCTAATCTTGTTTTTTGACTGTCTGGGTGGACGGAATGTCGGGCATTCTTTTGTTTTATATAACATGAAATATTATCTTACAGATCATGGCAATTCTGATCCATGTTCATAGTTTAGACACTCAGGAAATACGTTGATGAAATTTTTATGATCATTGAATATATAGTTCATAAATTAAAAAAAACAACTGTGTAACGGTAAGCCATCCACGTTTTTACTTTAGTCTTGACAAATTTATTTTTTTATTTTGTGCCGCAAAATTTCCATTAGAAATCATACTCTCATTTATGCTAGAAAACACTTGGTGGTTGCATGCGGCACCAAGAAAATTTCGTGAAGAATAAATTTGCACTTTAAAGTCCACAAACTTACACAATGTAATAAACATCGCCTCGCGGTTTTCGAATATTTCTTGTTTTAAACTTTTAGCCCGAGTGTTCTCATCGAGTTGCATTAACTTATCAAGGGACAGAATTTCTTGGCCCTTTCATGCGTCTTACAGACTGTTGAAAACAGTCGCACAGACGCACAGACAATCACAAAAAGAATAGTTTAAATCGATCGCTATACGTTAAAGTACGATAGAAAGATGTACAAAAACAAAAAAATTAGGGAAACTGGTAAAAAGATGGTTAAATCTATAACCAAAGAGGCACTTAGATGGGCAAAAAGTTAAAAGTAAGGCTTGCAGAGCTAGACATATACAAAAGGGAGCAATAGATTGGACCAGATTAGCTCCGTTTAAGGTCAGTCATAAGCCCTGGGATTAAGGGAAAAAAAAGGTATTGAGCTGCTGATCAAACATCTTGGCGTGGCTGAATAGTCTGTAGAGAGATGAGCAAACTGGTGAAGTCCGTTCCATAGAGTTTCCCACTGTTAGCGCCAATCTGATGGTGAGGCTAATACATTCTCGCCCTTTGCCGGCAAGAGACTGGCCAGGTCTTTGATCGACGAGACCCCCCAAACCAAAGAAAATCAATAAAGACGAGCCCAGGGCAAGAAAAGTCTTAGAAGAACTGTGTTGAGTTTGAGCTCACGTTCAAGAGTTATAATAAACAAAATCTGTTTAAAAGGCAAAGTTGTAAAAGATAGCCTCTTAGAAAATCGAAGATGCTCTGAGGGGCAAAGAGAACGCGAAAGAGGAATTCACAGTCAGGCAAAAAGGATTTGGGAGGAAAGGAGGCATAAGATGATAAAGTGAAACGAGTAAGAGATAGATAGATAGATAGAGAGAGAGAGAGAGAGAGAGAGAAAGAGAGAGAGAGAGAGAGAGAGAGAGAGAGAGAGAGAGAGAGAGAGAGAGAGAGAGAGAGAGAGAGAACTAGTGGCAGACACAGAATAAAAACTTTGAGATAAAATTTTTCTTTAATACTCAGAAATGCTGTAGTCCAATAAAAAGAAAATATTAATTTAAAATATAATTAGGAGGATATGTAAGTTTTAGTAATGCAAAAGGAAAGCTACAGTTTCAAATTTCAAGAAGATGATGGTTAATTTCTCTTTGATGATCAGACCTCAAAGTGATTGAGAAAAAAGTGAAAAGAATAGTTAACATTGATAAAGGGACCCTATCTTCATTAATATTAGCTTTGTAAGTAGCTGATTCAACATTGTTTTAGAAATCACAAACATTATTCTTTCCACGATGATCTGTTGCCATCGTGTTTTAGTCAGTGTAGTAAATCTGGTATTTTAAGATACAAACTAACCATCTACCAACATAGAGAGGATTTCAGTTGATGAAAAGCTAACTCTTACTTATAGAGATAACCAATCTTAAGCAAAATATCCATCGTCATAAAGAATGTATCAAACAGAACAGGATTTGTTTTATTATCTCTCTTTATATGCTGTCATTTTAAGAATTACAGCATCTGTTTCATTTTTTATCTGCCGCAGAAAGCCGCAAGCTTACAGCTGGCCATGCTAGAGAAACATCGCTTAAGGACGACAGGATGATATTTCTAACTTGGAGAGTGAGATAAAACGAGTATTGGAAATGTAGGAGGTTTTGAGTAAGGTATGATTATTTGACAATCTCTAGCGCCTTAAGTTACACATAGGCGACCATTTCAGAAATGTTCGGTATTAGTAAGGATTCGATCGGTGTGAGGGCAATGAACTGCATGCCCGCCTGCCTTCAAAACAGCTTGGTTCATTGTCTCAGTCCTATCAAACTAACCTTGTTTTTTTTTTATCCCTCGCCTAAGTCCTAAATACACTGTACCTCGACAGATTATGTGGCGATTGTATACAGATGCCTAGAATGTAAAACGTCAAAATTGGTGATGATTCCAAAGGCAATACTTCTAATAATAAGGATCAAAAGATTTAAAATTTGAGTGTTGTTCTTTTTTGGCTCACAAAATTTATTTTCCTTTATTTTACTTTAAAGTGTAAATTATAATTGAGACGAGTTTGATAGTTTTCAGCGTTGCAATTTCATTTTTTAAAATGTAGCGTTAATGCTTTCTTTCTTTTACTCTCTGCCTCTTCACTTTGGATAAGAACTGCTCACCTATGGATTTCTTTAACTAACCAAGCTGTCAGTATAGCTCTTAAAAAAATAACTTTGTATTTCAAAGTTATAGAACTTGGTTGGTAAGATATAACACTACCAGGCCTTGTCTGATGTCCATTATAATAATTTATTATGTAATTTTTTTCACTTGCTTGATCTTGTTATATTATCCCTGCCTACTTCCTTGGCTTCTCTGATATAGCTTCGACAGAATTTTCTTGAAGTTTTGTGTTTTTCTTCTCTTGCTGAAGCATTACAGCGCCCATCTACACATCAGTAGTTCTTTCCAGTGAGATTTTCCTAAAAGCGATTCCTTTATGTTTCGTTTTAAACCAAGGAAAAGAAAATACTCAGACGGGAAATGAGTTGTAGTTTTCTCTTAAAGAGTTGGAAAAATTGGACGCAGTTAAAATATTTTTTATCTAACATTTCCGAATTCCGATTCTCTCTAGGTGAGATATATGGAAGATTTTGTCCTCACACTGGTGGGTCTGTGGTTCTTCTAGACTTTGAACAATTTTGCTAAATTTTCAATAGATGAATTTTTCGAAATTGAGAACGCTCTCTGTAAATTATGAAGCGATTGTTCCTTGAATTATTTTATTCTTTGTTTAATGTAAATGATTGCATGAAAAAAAAAAAGTTTTTCAATTTATTTCCTGCCATCTTTCGCTTTACTCCGGAAACCGTCAGACATTCCTAGATAATTATAATTAGTTTTAATCTTTGAACTCTTTTCTGTTTCCATAGACCCTTGGTATAAATTCCTTTTGCCGCAACAAAAAATTCTCTTGTTTCCTTTTCTAAGATTTTTCATTCAATGCATTTGTTGTTTTCCCTTCCCTATTTTTTGTTTTCTACGTTACTTTCAAGGTAGATAATTTTTGTCCTATCCATTTTTATTCTCTGCCACTTTCAAATCGCTCTTCTATGATTTTGACACACGCCATAGTATCTGCTTCTGGTAATTGATTTTAGTGTTAATTTGTGTTTATAAACTATCTTCATTAATGCCTTTATAAGTACATGCTTTACATCGAGAACTCTTTTCATCATGCTAAACGATGCTTCCAGCGACTGAAGGTTCTGCTCTTTTCCATACTAAAGTTTATGCAAGACTATTTTCATGAGCTCACGAAGAGAAATCCTCTGGACAAGACAGACCCGAGGGAAATATCTGACCGATACCCTCAAGATATACCAATACCCCGATCTTGTTTAAGGAAGGATTAAGAGGGGGTTGTCCAATGGCCGCTACCTACACCAACAAGCTTAACCGCACTGCTTAGGAAAAACGGGAAAGTAAAACCATTAAGACAAAGGCTTTTGAGGGGTATCGATGGTAGAACAATGACGAGTTGTCTTTTCCTGGCCAGATTTTGATGAATACGTGAAGAAAAATCGCACTTCCGAAAAAAACAGAAAACAAAAGATCAACTACCAACATTCCGAGATGGATCGAACTGTCTGTATTTTCTCTGTGATCATCAAATCATCTTACTCATGTATAGAACTTCTTTCCGTGTGAATAAATCGAAACTGAAGTGTTTGATAATAAAAGCACCTGGCGTGTTAAATAAATTAATCTCTTACTAAATTTTTAATAGGAAGGTATGAAATAATAAAGCAACTCATAACGCAATCAGCTATTATCTCCCATGGATTAAGTACCTGTATCTCCAATCATTTTTTTTTCGACGGAAAAAGAAATTATAGTATTTTTGATGTCTTGAATGCCAAGATCCTTTTTTTTTAATTTTGGCAAATTATTTTATTCTTTGAGAATGACATTCTATTTTCCAGCTGTACAGTTTGTAAATTTGACTTCCTATGGGTCGCAGATTACAATAGCGATATGTTTTCATGAGAATAAGGGATGGCGTGCATTTTATTTCAAACCGTTTCAATGAAGGATCTACGAATATATCTCAAACATCTTATCTGATTTAACTATTGTTTTAAAGTTAAAAATTATTTGCTCTGAGTAATGTAAGGATTGCATGATGCCATGAGAGAATAATCAAAGACTACCGTTTTTCGTTTTGTTTTGTTTTGTTTGTTTAGCCCCTAAAACCAATACTGGATTTTCTTATGTTTCTTAATACAAAAGGTTTGGGAAGTCGCCTTGAATATTAATGATCAGACATGAGATCACACAGGCTTTAATAGATATCTGTACTACAATAGGGAGAAAAAGCCATGACGTCACAACCTACAAAACGCTTAGTTACTGGTTCCAAACAATCTAGAATCGATTGTACCTTAACAGCAAGCGTTTCTCGAGGGTTTTGAGAAAAACTGATCATTTAGGACAACCTTACTTTGATTGATCTGTTGTAAGTAAAACTCTCTACTCCATTTGTACTATAGGTGGATTTGAGAGAATAAAGCTTGGCCCGTATCATTTCAGATTGTCTAGAACTAACCACCGGTAACCGTACAGTTTTGCATTGCAATAAAGAGTATAAAACAGCAATAATTTATACTCGATAAAATAACTCGAAGTTGGCGCTAAACAATGAAAATATCTTGAACTTTTCGACTTGATTGATGTGTCGACAACGGTAATAGATTTGTAAAGATGTGGGATACTGAAAAAATCTTGAAAACAAAATCGCCAAAATCTCTGCACCTGATATCTAAGATTGCACACTTTTATTTTTCAGACGAGTGCAACAATATTCCAAAAATTTTCATGGAAAAATGATGGCTGACTTGTGTGCCTGTAGTGATCGTCAACAGTAGATTGTAAGAACGTTAAATTATTTTGTACGTGCAGCTCTGAAGATTGTTTTGTACGTGCAGCTCTGAAGATTGTTTTGTACGTGCAGCTCTGAAGATTGTTTTGTACGTGCAGCTCTGAAGATTGTTTTGTACGTGCAGCTCTGAAGATTATAACCAGAGACGAGCTTCCAATCTTCCTAGAGAAACCATCGTCTATGAGGCTGTGTTGTAAGAGTCAGTTTGCGACTAGCCGGCTCAGTGCGATATTGTCATAACTACTAACTTCATCCTTTTGGAGATACGACAATATCACACGGAACCAGTGAATTTTTATTACTTAGAGTTAAAAAAAAAGATGACACGGAATCATAATAAAACTGCAGAATCTTAGTATTTTAGTCTATTTAGTTCCATTCCTCTAAACATTAAATTTCAAATTTTCATAAATGAAGAGAAACGCACAGCCTATGTGCAAGTTCACATGAACTGGCATGAACTTATGCGCTTATTATATTATTTTCATTATCCATATTTCGCGATATTTAGAGACACGTTTGAATAGCCAAGTGCAAAATGTTCTCCATTTTTAAATGCAATCGAACGTAATTGACGTGAACAATTTTTAAATCGAAATAAGATTCGCTTTTGATCATTCTTTTTTCCAATGCATTTATCAACAATTATGTCGGTCTGGCTAAGTTTCTTTTGGTTTTTGGGAGGAAATTCTTGGAAATCATTTACAATACATTTTTTTCACAATTCAGGCAAAGTGATGTTAATGGAGAGATAACAAGATATAGGATAATCAGTGGCAAATTAATAAAATATATTCAAATGGAATGGCAATATTATTTACTTGAAAAATTCATCACACTTTGTTAACCTTTTTGACAAGATGTCATTTAGACAGTAAGAAGAGACAATGGGGTTATTTTATTTCTTCTATTTTTTTTTTTTTTTTTTTTTTTTTTGAGACCCCGTCATTTTTTGTTTTTCCCTTCTCAGAGAAATATTTTGAGAAAAAAAAAGAGAAAAAGCATCTGACGCTTGCAGACACAAACATAGAATAATGCCACTTTTGAAATATTTTAAACAGAAAAACACCATTTTCCTTCTCTTTTCTCAAGTTTTATTATTCGATATCCAGAATTTCATTAAAAAATAAAGCATGTCCATTTTTGAAAGTTAAAGACCAACAATATAACATTTTAAGTTCATAAATATTTGTGAAAATTTTTAAAAAGTTAATTGTGAAAAAAATATAAAACGCTTACTACTGATCCATGTTCAGATCTTGCGTGGTCAGTATCTCTTGCGTAGTCAGTATCTTTGACTATTATGGTGAAGAACTGATTCTCTTGTGTGGCCTCCAGCCACGCCCATCTTTCAAAATTCTCTACCGATCTTAGTTTCTCAACCTTCCCATACTTGGAGATGTAACATTATCATGATGATTGTCATTGCACTTGAAGAAACTCGGAGTGCTAAGGATATAAATGGCGAGAATAGTATTGTGTATAATGCATGACAACTGTGGCAGCAAGCTATGGCTGGCACCAAGACTATGGTACAACACCTGTAAGGATTTGTTATGAGACAACGCACATTTTTTTTTTATCTCTGACAGAGGGCATAGTGTTGGTAACCTTAACCTGAAGAGTTCTCGGCGGGGCTGTCTAAAACTTGGTTGGTTGAGCAAAATTTAATAGAGTTGGAAACAGTGAATTGCTCAGTAGAGTTAGGAGCAAGGCAGTTGTGTAGAGCAGAGAGAATATACACAGGTGTCCTCTACAGCACAGTTCGTTCAAATTAGTTCTGAGAACCAGTGACTTCGTTGGTTCCATACAAATTAAGTCAAGGCCATCATTAAATTTGAGAAATACTTTAAAAAAAAGAAAGAAAAGAAAACAGCTGCCCATCTCAGGCCATGACTTGGGAAATGAGAAATTTAATCAAGTTTCGCAACAAAGCGAATAAATTTGATGGGCCAGAAAAATGGGATTGAATGGGATCTTTCAACTATGAATTAATCAAACCATTTTAAACATATGAAATAAAGAGATCGCTTTATCGAGCATAAAATTACACAGCATAGTTTTCAATAATTAACCTTTCTTTGCGGGACGTGACAAAATGTTTTTAGCAAGTAAACTGCTCTATCTCACTACCTTTCCGTTTGCTGGGTATATTCTTAGGACCCAGTCAGTGCATATCTCCCACAGCCAAATCTAGAACTGAAGGGGATAAACGTATATTGCATTGGACATGAATTATATGGTTGTGAGCACGTTTTGATCTTAAATATAAGTTCAGTTCTGAATCCTCATCAAACTATAAGAGAGGGTTAAACGTTATTCCAAAGTGTTGACGGGTTTTGCATCCCATAGCTTTACTTCATGTAACGGGATATTAAATTTATTTTTCTGAACATTTGCGGTACGTCCGTTTGAATTTAGACTCTAAAATAAAACGGTGTCCGTCGGGGTTACCTAGATTATATGATCGATTTCTATAAAACGCGAAAGAACTTGGTATTCCTATCTGCTGAGCAAGAAATTAGAAAGAGCGTAATCCAGTGTTAAAATAAGCTCATGCCCGAAACACTTTCGCCTAACTTTCCGAAAGAGAGTCAATGCTTGGATACTTTCAAATAAAATGCTTAGTCACAAGAATCGTTATCTCAGATTATTACATTGTGTGTTTGTTCATTTGTTTTGTTTTTTTTGTTTTTTTTTCACTTAAAAAATGGCTGTAAGTTGTAAACAAGTTTGATTAAAAATCAATAATTTTAAAAAATGCAGCTCGAATTTTCTTTCTTTTTTGTTTTTTACTTTTCTAAATTATTTGCTTATATTTAAATGGTTTTTTTTTTAGTAAGGAGACACAAATCTATTAAACTATTAAACTATTTACCACTATCTTATGCCTATTTTATATATCCTGAAATCTCAAGTATTCTGTTGAATAAATGTATTAAAAAGAAATTAGCCCAACTTTTATTTAATTGAGTATCGTTATTTTTTTTCATTTAGCAAGAAATCTTCGCCAATCAGTTAATCAATAAAGTTAGAGCAGGAAAGATTTTAAGGCTATTGGACTGTTATCATGTGAAAATCAGTTTGTATTTTCGCCATTTCCAAAATCCTGCTGGAAGCGTCAGATATTCATCGATCCTGAGGTCTTTGTTCCCAGGATTGAAAATAAAATAAAATTGGTATGCGGGGAAGAAAAACTCCTTCCCCTCAAAATATAAATAACTTTTACTTGTTCTTGTGAACAATTCTGGAACAGTTGAAATAAACTAAAAATTTTGAGCCTGACCAGTTGCAGAATGTAACAATCGCCATGAGATGACAACAATCACGTGAGTCGATCACGTGATCTTATTTCCCTAAAAACAGGCCCGCTGACTTACTTTGAAAGACCGCTTTTATATTAAATTGATGAGATCTATGGGCCAACTTGAAATATTCTTTGATGAAACACTCTTTTAGTCAAAGCTGATAAAAAAAAACTTTACGAGACGGGTTGAGAGACTATTTGGTACAAAAGACAGCGGTTAGCACAGCATAATAATAATGTGAATTCGATTAGATACACATACAAAATGTTGTATTTATTTTACCATGAGAAATATTCATGAGTTGTATAATCTATAGAATTATTGAAAGATTTTTACATTTGGAAAAAAAAAATAATTAAAAAAGAATAGGATCAAATGCAGCCACACCTCCATGCATCTGTACATATTTATTGTCAACTTTTATATTAAAATTTTTTAGAGAGAATGTAGCCATCTTAATCTAAATAAATTTCCTCTAGATTTTCAAATTAATTTGAAAAAGAATGGATATTCTTTTCATAACATTTTTTTTTACTTTAATTGAAACGATTTGCATCATTTTTCGATTATTTTAAGATTTTCTTCAACTGCAAATTTCGATTGGAGATCCTAAGTGCATTTCATTGTTAAGTTGAAATTAAAGGAAACCGCTCTCTCTGTACTATACACTTTGTTCTTCCTTAGATGCTTCCATCTGATGGGAGTGTCAGGGAGAACAAAGGCACTTGTATGTTAATATTGTTATTCCATATTGATTTGTTTTTAACTGTTGAATATCGCATTACATATTTCTAGCCCGTTAAATTCCTCTTGAATCAGCTTAGGTTAATATTACTTTCTCTAGAGAATCTATGGCCTCAGACCATAACCAATTACTTCAAAATTTTGAAGACGTTCACTATCTTTCAGATGATTATTAAGGGGCTACTTGTGTAGCTATGCACTTACAGCATGATTGAGAGCTGAGGATTGTGGACCATTCTTTATAATTATTGAAATGGTGCTCTTTGTATCCTTTAGTTGTGTTAACGAAATTTCTACATCCTGCAAACCTTCATAGAGTTCATTGAATACAATTCGAAGCAATTCAAAATTAATTAATTCAAAATAATTTTAAATTATCCAAAATTGTCACATATTTTTTTGCTTATCATATTGTCTTTCAGAGTGAATATCAGCAGATCTAGGACCTTTTTGTGTTACAAAAAAATATATGCTTAGCTATTTTTTTTTTTCTTTTTAAGAATCCAAAACCATGCGCTTAGAGCACTGGAACTATTTATTGCAGCAGAGAAAGGGAGCGAGCGCCATCTGGAAGAAACATTCTGGTGCAGGACATTATGGCCCCTCATCTAGATGAATTAACTAGGCAGCGTCGTAAAAATCACAACCAATTTGCTGTTTCCCTGCCTAAATAAAAGCAAGCAATCATGTTTGTGCTTGATTGTACCTTTATTACATCCTAAGATTATTTATTTTTGCACAAAATTGGATTGCTCGTTCTCGCTAATGAAATGAGATTGCCGCGATTCGAAATTCTTTATTTTTTTTTATCTCGTTCATTGTGTTTGTGACAATAAGAGCGAATTCTTAGTGGTTCTTCTTCCAACATAGTTCCGCGCATTAATGTTAGAATTATCGTCTCATTAAGAAGTGGTAGTGAAAAGGTTCCAATCAAATTGTATTAGGTCTTTCATAGTTCAGTGACTAATGACACTCTTCAGGGAAAAAATTTCTTGATCAATAATTTCTTGATTAAGTTTCATAATTTGTAGACACCTCTAATTATGTCAAATGTTTATGTTTTCGTACTTCTTTATGAAAAGTCATAAAAGAGCTGAAATAAAAAAAGAAGAATTATCATTTGCTGAAATCTGTAAAAATATCATTCCGTGTATTCAATAGGAGAGCTGCATATAGCTTAGATCAGTTGTGGCAGCTTTATAGTTCATTGAACACCCACAATAATGACGTCTTCATTTAGCCACCACTGGGCGTTTAAGCCACACGGTGAGGTAGAGAAGATAGCATGCCCTCTGGTTTTGATGCTCAACGCGCCTAGTGAGTGATAAGTTTAATCTAAAAAGCGACTTGTTACCGATAAGCTTAAATAAAAATCAGTTAATAAATCAAGTAATTACCAAATATGCCTTCAAAATAAAGTGTACAGATAGAGGCGTCGTGAAGCATAGAGAATAATAAAAATAAGGCTGCATTTCTTTACCGTACATCTTCCGTTCAGAAACCTGAAGTAAAAGTTTTCAGACCTGCCTTTGCTTGAGACCGTTCATTGAGGTCTTCGCTTCACGCTGTGAATGGGGTTCAGACATTATGTGGACCCCCATGAACTCACGTTTTACCCAGCACTCTTGTTAAAAATGAGCTGTACCTACACTAGCTTTAGTTTGTATATTTTATTTAAAAAAAAAAAACTTGCATGTCGAAAATAACTATTCTTGTTTTTATCGCTTTGGATAAAGTTTTCCATCGCAAAAGTTGGTAAAAGTTTTGGACAACTAAACATTGAGCAGTGAACACCAGAGAGTAAACGGATAGCCCAAATATAGAGTGTTTTCTTGCCTTTCATATACAGAATGATTCAAGTGGAAAGATCGTCTCTGAAAAACGCATTTTCATAGACTTCAAAGAATATTTGTCTTGTTTACATTCTAAACAGCCTGAAGCGAACTGGCACAAGCGGTGGGTGCCACGAGTTTTGTTACAAGATTGCCAATTCAACCAAAACGTAACATTTCAAGATAGCTTCTGCCAAACGATGTTCTCACCTGTTGAAAGGCAATTATCTCTGCATGGTGAAACAGATGAAGACGTGAGTCTTAGTTTCTGCAATATCATATTCTGGAGATGCAGTAAAAATAATATCATGACGTCTCACAACTTAAATTGTCAGTTCTTTTGGAAACTACAAACTGAAGAGTCTTACTCAAGTGAGATGAATGAATGGTAAGAAATATCAATGAAGAGAGCAGCTTGTGATAAAAAGACAGAAGTAAACGAAGGTGGTATAAATAATGGAAGCTCACAGAAATGTTTGTACTTAACAGCCTTTCAGATCCTAAAAAATTTAGAACTGTTGCTTGAAAGCTGCAGAACAGGACACATTTATTTATTGTTTTATTTCTTTCTTTTTTAGATTTTTTTGTCTTGTTTTAAGTTTCTTTGTTTTTTCATGTGTTTTCACCATTGACGAAAATGCCAAAGTGGCGACCAGCTAAAAAATTTTTCCCCATTAGAAAAGTCTGTCAGCTGACCTAACGCGGAATGTGTGACTAATCAATGTTGAAAAACATTAATGAAGTTCAAGTCATAACTGTGCCAGTTTTCCTCCAAAAGCCATGCCCGTTAATTGTTTCAAAATCGGATTGGTTTTGAACACGTATAGCTAGTGAACGGATTCATTAATATATTGGCAAATTTGGCATCTAGTTTCACTTAGTCGTAAACTTGGCTTGCTGATGTGTCAAGGTCTACGGTCCTGCCACAAAAAAAAAAAAAACAAAAAACAAAACAGAAAAACATTTTCTTTCGGGCCCTTTAAGTCAAATCTAATTTATTTAAACAGCTCTTGGGCTGAAAGTGACACGGAAGAATTTAAAGTTTATAAGTTTATAAGTTCATAATGAAATAACAATTTCTTTAAAGTGCTGTGAAAGAAAACTGTGCATACGGAGCTTTTGTGAAAGTCTTTTCTTTCCAATCCCAATATAGCTTAAAAGGCTATCGAACAATTCGCTTCATTCTATCTGACAGATTTTTTTTTACAAAACTTTGCAAGTGTTCTGATAAAGCTGAGGAATAGACTAGCAATCAAATTACATTTAGTTACGCGGAACTGTTTTTAAAAAGTCTTGGCTTTTACACAAATATAGCTCCTACTAATGTTATCCTAACCAAAATGTAAATGCCATCTTGTTCTCTCAGGTAAAATTAACACCTTAAGGATAAATGCGTTGACGTATTAAGACAATCTGAGATCTTTTTGAATCATATAACTGAGCAGAGTTCATAAAGAAATTACTATTAAGAACAAAGAAATCCAATTTTGAACCTTAGCAAAGTTTCTGAAGTACGAGTCGTGAGCAAGTGATGGGTTGACTCAAAGGCCATATTGCACGTGGGATTTAGTGTTGGCAAAGTTTGATCTTCAAATAGCCTCACATTTTCTGTTTTGGTGGAAATTATATGCCACCTCCAATGAATAATCAGTCAATCAACAACCAGGAAAGAATACTGAAAAATTTGCCTCATACCACTTTGACATTTTAGGAGATTTTATACAAGAAGTTAATACTGTCTTACTCAGAAAGTAGAGAAAGGGTTTTAAAAACTTAACCTGCTCTACTTAATCGTATCGACCAGATTTTCACCGTCTGTAGACATAAAGAATGTGCGCCGAGAAACCAAATTACTCACTTAAGGTACTTTGCCAGGTCCAGCAGACAACCAGTATGAAAGGAAGGAAATAAAATCAAATACATTTAATCCCCCTTTCACTTCCTCTCCACCGTTGTCTTTTCTATCTGTTTCAACTCTTTTCTGCCTCTCTCTACCAAATGTACTTCTATCTTTCTCTGTCCGTTTTTATATTCCGCAGATTGCATGTCTGTCTCTTTGTATGCCTTCAGGTTTTTTTCATACCTGTCTTTGTGTTGCATTGCATTTTAAATGGAGATCTTTCCTCTAGTTGTATGTTTTATCGAGTAACATGATCATACTAAACAACTTATATAATTTGACTTAACAGTCAATAAGTTCGTACCAAATATAAAAGTTAAGCGATGCTATTATAATATCTTCCGTCAGAGTATGAATTGCGAGATTACTAGCGCTTAGAGCATCACAACTAGATTAGAAGCTTCATCAGAATTCTCAACTCTACTCTGCAGCTAAAGATTGTTTAATCTTCCAATTCTGTTTTTCATTTACTAGTCATAATTTTGTTTTAATATTTGATTTGAATTTTTAACAATATATTTAAATTTTGACTTGGGAAACAATTAAACCAACAGATAATGAACAAAATGCCAACAAAAAGCCCGTCAGCCTTTATACTCCCTGAGCAGCTGTGAACTTTAGAAGAATTAAAACGAACCTTAAGCAGCCAGCAAAGCTTGTGCGACGCGTTCCACAAAAAAAAAAAAAAAAAAGAATTCGGCTTCTCCATCTGGGCCTCGGGAAAATCCACACATTAATTTTCTTTTACATCGGGAAATAAGAATGTAAAGCGTATTTTGTAAAAGCCCAGTCTATATATATATACTGTTTAAAGCTTATTGTCTTGAAGGTTCTATTTAAAAGGCGCTGTATATTCCCAACAAGGGAGTTAACCTCTAGGCACTTTTTGCTCTCACATATATAGCACTATAATGAACATTTGGATGAGTATGTAAATAGAAAATTCAGAATTAGCTTTTATACCATATTGATCTTTCTCTCTCTGTTGCTATTTTCTGACCCTACACCCTGCCTAGGTGATTTACTTTTTTAGGTGTACAAGCTCCTGTGTACAGCAAGGGAATGCTTGGTGTGCCTATAGCAAGTGAATAAAACTGCTTATTTCCAGCTACAGAGGCAAGTTAGCTGGAAGAGGGGGAGGGATTAATCTCCATTTGTAGATCTTTTAAAACCCTGATTATCATGCAGGTGTGAATAAATGGGCAGTTATCAATTTTCACAAGACATTCCCTTTCTTGCCCTACTTATTTAAATGGTGAGCTTTTAGATGGATCTTTAAATAGATTTTAAAAGTACACTAGTAGCAGCTGTTTCCCTTCTCCTATACGGCTTTACAAAGAAAGCCCCAGAAATAGGCTGTACTTTTCACAGCCGCGCCGCTAACTGCTCAAGGTTTGGAACTAGCCTTCTTGATCCATCTTCAAACTCGGTGCATCCGTATTGTCAGCCTAGCCCTCTATGGACTCAGCTATCTGGCACTCTGATCTATGTACATCTTTCACCCGTCGGTTTATCTCGGCCCTTGAAATTCGCAATAATTGTGTACGTAAAAGTTCAAGACAGTTCGATACGAAACGCAACCTCTGGCGTTTCATTATAGAAAGAAGGATGAGTTCGAAAAAAGAAAACAAATTAATAACTGACCTCTAATTAGACGATGTTGAAACAGTGTAAAAAGATCATCTTCAGATATTGTACAAAAACCTCCAATTTATTTCAATTAAGCTAATTTTAAACTTCATTACCAACTTCACACGATCTGACATTTACGTAGGAAGATCAACATCTGGGTTTCGATATTTTCTCTTGCTGTAGCTTTCTTTTTGTTTAGGATCAAGACTTCTTACATCGAGTTTTGGTTCCAATCACTTTTTTTTTTATTTCAAATCGGGCATCTCTCTTCTGTAGCTGTTAGGTATACATTATATTAAGGTGTCTGTGTGTAGTTCACGATGTATACTATAAGCTTAAGCTGGAGTCATCATATGTAAAAAAGATTTTTAAAAAGGCCAAAGATCCTGGTCTATGTCGATGCTCGCATCCAACAGGTGATGCTCGTTGCTACTGACCAGCCTTTTCCCTCTAGAGCGTGCAACCAATACACATGAGACTTAATTATTTCTTTCTGTATTTTATTCTAGTTATATAAAATAGAATTAAATTTCGTAAAGCCGAAATTCCAAAACATTCCTGACAATGTTTTCTTGAATCTTGCCAAAGGTCATAGTTTTTAAACTGAACTTTTTGTGATTTGAAGGTGGCAAAATACAAAACAATTCTTTTAAGGTCCAATGTTTTTTTTTTCAAAATTGTAACACATGTAGCCGTCACTGAATGCAACGCCCTTATCCAATACGGGACTAAGACTGGATATCAGTTTCATTAATTAACCAGATTATCATATTATTCTTCACCATTAATAGCTCTATCCCCAGCATTAGAGGACTCAATTAAAAAAAATTCTTTTTTTTTTAATTCATCTGTCTAGTTATCTATCTATCTATCAATCTATCTCCTTCTCTCTCCGTTTCTCTCTTTATTCCTTTCCGTTTCTTCAGGTTTTTAAAGTTTCCTCTATCGCTGGTCATCAGAACTGGTCATCAAATCGAATAAGCTGTCATGGAAACTGCGTGGTCGAGAGACACCGTGGTCCCCCCTTGTGTCCACACAAACCGGTCATCTCTGGAGAGATAATTTTATCAGGATGTGGAGAGGGATGAGCTAACCTTATAGCCGCCGCCTCTCACGACCAGATCAATGTACTTAGCCCGTCCAGTTGTCTCCCCTAGCGCCCTTGGTGAGCAACTCTCGCGGGCCGACAGACGAGACAATACACCGAGTGAGAGAGAATGAGAGAGAGAGAGAGAGAGAGAGAGAGAGAGAGAGAGAGAGAGAGAGAGATAGATAGAGACAGACAGAGAAAGAGGGGAGGGGGGGCAGAGAGAGGGAGAGACAGAGAGACAGACAGAGAAAGAGGTAGGGGAGGGGGGCACAGAGAGAGAGAGATAGAGACAGACAGAGAAGAGGGAAGGGGAGGGGGGGGGCAGAGAGAGAGAGAGAGAGAAATTTGAAAGGGGGTGGGGAATTGAGGGGAACCGCTACCTACTACATGTAACGTCTTGGTTCTTCCAACACACACCTAACTATAGGTAATACTTCAAGCAATCGCAGAAGAAAGTTACAAACTACAAGCGGTCTAGTAATAAAAAAAAATGTTTTATCGACAAAACAAATTATATCAACTATACTAACAAGTAAAAGATAATGCAAATACAAAACACACAATTACACACAGATCAGAGTAACCAACCCCGACTGTAGATATACAACAACAGATACATACAAATCCTGATGTTCATTCATAAGCGCAATTGTGAACATGTAACCAGGCCTGTGAGAATCACTTACAAAAAGATTGCCCTCACTACTGTTATGTCTAAATCAAATTGTCTAGAATAATTCGAGAGTGCACTCGTGTTTAATTTCTTTGTTGTTTGAGTTGTATTGTGGTAGAAACAATATAAATACTGGAAACAAGCTGTCCCTGGTGAGTTTGATAGATGATTCCATCCCAGTCGTCTCTTGCTCTGACCTAATTACCTGATCAGAACAAAACCGCCACAGATCTCCAAGCTATCCCCCTTGTCTCTGTTTTACTTTTGCTTTATTTAGATGGTTCTATTGATGTTCAACAAAAAGATAAAAGTGTGTGCATTAAGCACATTGAAAAAATACACACACCAAACCCATAAACACACAGATAGATTATGCAGATTACAAAGTAGTTAAAGGGAGGAATGGCGTGATGGTAGAGATTCAGACGATGCAAGAAGAAGCGCTAAGGTGATTTCATTTTCTTCTTCTAGATATCAGTCAGCGCTTTGTCTTTTTCAAATGCAAATTTTCAAAGATTGTCAGTGTACGTTATCCTTTTCTTAAAAGAATATGAATTCCTCTAACATTTTGCGTACAACTAAATAGCTGATTTTTTTTTTAATTTGTTGATGGTTTTTTCTCTCCAGTTAATACATTCTGCAATGGTAGAACAATCTTTGCTAGGTATCTTATTTTGCAAAAAAAAAAAAAAAAATAAAAAAAAGTTTATTTTTTTTATATTACTTTCTTTGTGCTTAAGTATTCCTCTAAATGCCTGTATGCTTCGCCCCAAGTCCTTATTTCTAGTATTCACTAAATAGTACAACTAGGGACTTTTGCAATGTCAGTGCCTGGAGTATCTAACATGTGAACGTTGCCTTTCACTAATTATATAAAATAAATATGTTTACTTAATTTTGTCATTCACATTTAGAAAAAAAATGTCTTGCTTACTGACAAATTCCATTTCACTTTTCTGTACAAGGAAATGATAAATGTCTGTCCCATGCCATTTTTTTCCTATTATCGTAATCATATTGTTTCCCCTGAACATTACATTTAACGAAATTGGCCTGAAAAAAAAACAAAACATCCTTACACGGTTTATCTCGTTTTGTAAGTAAAATAATGGTTCAGAGGGTGAATAAAATAAAAATGGCGGAAAATGGTTTAGTCTTTTCTTGACATAATTTTCTTTTCTTTTCTTTTTTTTTAAAGTTTTCAAGAATTGGTTCGTTAGGCTCGATCTTATGCTTCTTCTTCATGTCAATACCAGGTCCCTGTTGGACATGGCGGAATTGAAAAGGCCTCAAATATACTTACCGGCGATGTAGGAATAAAACCACTAAGAAAATTTCCTGTGTTAAAAAGGTTAAGGGTCATCGTTCCCTGATATAAAATGTCGGTGACTGCCGCCTGCGCAAGATGATTTTTATTTTATTTTTTTTTACTAGTATAACTGTGTAATAAGCAAAAGTTGCTAAAAACTGCAAGTGCGCGTTTTAGCGTCTCAGACATTATTGAACGGGGCTTGACACAGGGACAAAATATCAAACAAAACAAGAATCCACTCACAAAAAAAGAATCCTCGAGATATTTCTGAAGCAGACTACAGTTTGATTCATAAAGACTGATGAATTATCGGCACGGAGACGAAACAAAAAAAAAAAAAAACCTAATGAGAAAGCAAAAGTATGAGTGTGAGCTGAGAGAGATAGAGAGATGGGGGGAAGATACAAAGAAAGAGAAAAAGAGACATAGCGAGGAGCAAAAAGACAGAGGGAGAAAGTAAGCGAGAGTGACATAGAAAGAGAGACGGGAGAAAGACAGGCAGAGAGAGAGAGAGAGAGAGAGAGAGAGAGAGAGAGAGAGAGAGAGAGAGAGAGAGAGAGAGAGAGAGAGAGAGAGAGAGAGAGAAATGCATCGGATACATTTTATCTGTAAACGCCGAATAAGGCAATAAAAGGAAATAATCTGACCTTTGTCCATCCCTCTATGATAATCCGATGACAGCAGAGAATAATCCAAACAGATGGCGGAGGGGCCTTGTGATCTGCGCCTCATCCATCATTAAAGCAAGAAAAATGTTGGTCCTCCCGAGTTCCTTCCCGAGACAAGCCGAGCTCCAGAACTGTGCAAAGCGCGATGTCGTAGTCAAAATTGGACACGCGTCTAAATCGAGCTTATTGCCTCTTGGTGAATCGTCCTTTATGAACAAAACATGACGTCGAGAGCGGTGTTAAAGTGTCCATATCACTGGTATGCGGCTTCACTCCTAAAAGTAAAATAAACTCAGGTTAAAGTAATTATATGATTCAATCTATAAATTGAGCAGTGCAAACATTGATCTTCAGATCACTGGGCTCGTTAGATGAAAAAATCAAAATCCTTCCATTCTTTTTTTATTAACTATCTTCAGTGTGAAAAATCTGTTCGTTTGAGAAGCCGCCGGATTCGGTTGCTTTAAAAGTCGAACACCAGTGAAAACAAATGTGAATGGAAGATTGGCGAGGATCGCAAAGTTGGAACAAAAAAACAGCCCTCCTCACTTTATATGAAAAATATGTTTACTTCGTAGTTTATAATGAGGGAGACATGGAAAAAATAATAAGGTTTGCCATGTTTTGTGTTCGACACAATAAATGAGGCATAAGGAAAGTTGGAGAGTTTGAGATTTATTGATTTCCACATCAAACTTTGTGTATGTCAATTTTCCAATATTTTAATCGGCTATGAGCAGAGTTTCAGTATGGTTTTGTGTGTGTGTGTGTGTGTGTGTGTTGTTGTTGTTGTTGTTTTTTTTATTCTAATTTTTTTCTTTTTTGTGATGTTTTCTTTTAACATTCAAAAAAGCTCTTAAACAAATAAAGCAATAAAAAATATGAAGCATCAATGTCCGAATTCAAATTTAAGACTAAAGAAAAAAAAAAAGCAATTACCACGTACTCCCTTGAAACATTTTTGCCGCCTGATTTCCGTTTACGTCCCCACCCCATTCACTCAGATTGAAGTTCAAACCCCTTGTGAAAATCTATGGTAGATGTGGTTCTCATAATGGTAATTATTAAGCAAACTAGGAAACACGAATTGACGTTCTATGAGCCATATCGTGTATTATTAATTAAAAAAAAACCAGAATCTAGATTTTTTTTTCTTTTTTCCTATATTTTATGTACTTTTATTGACAAAAACATAGCGAGCTGCATCGAAAAAAAAAGACGAAAATCAGTCCTCCTTAATGGCATTAGATTCCCAGCAGGAATGGTATGAGGTCTATCAGTGGGCGAGGTCCATTCATCGCAAATTCTCTGTCACACAGAGCGAGAAATGGGAGAAATAAGGTTTGAAGTGGACTGACGCTACCATGAAATATAGAGGAGAGTCGGTAATGGATTCTAGAGGAAGGCCTCACCAGTGCCACAGCCTATAGTGGTTTACAAAGAAATCAGCAGAGTACTACGATTGATTCCAATTTGTCTTGGCGTCTCAATCTGTAGTAAAGTGTCACTTGTGGAGTCCAGAGATGCATGGTTCAACATGAGGCGCATCATTGTTAAGCTAAAATCATTACTTTAAAAGAAAAATGATAAAAACGTACAAAGAAATCTGTAAGATGAAAGAAAAAGAAGGAGAAGAAGAAGGTGAAGAAGAAGAAGAAGAAGAAGAAGAAGAAGAAGAAGAAGAAGAAGAAGAAGAAGAAGAAGAAGAAGAAGAAGAAGAAGAAGAAGAAGAAGAAGAAGAAGAAGAAGAAGAACAAAAGAGTTTTGAAAGGAGATGACAAACTAAAAGGGATCTGAAGAGAGACAGACTGGAGGGAAAGGGTAGCGAGAAGAGCATCTATAAGGGTGAAAACTGAGGGGGAAAAGAAGTTTGGTGAAGGACAACTGATCCTAAGAAATAATTCACATGGAGACAAGGAGTTGGCAAAAAACAAGGTTATTTATTTAACTTAGAGACATATGTCACCGTATAACATCTAAAAGTCTAGCACGAAATATTTTTAAAATCCCTACGATTTAGCTTAATGTAAACATTTGAAGATGTATGGTTGGGCCTGACACAACTCTTGTCTTTCTACCGATTTAATACACTTAGTGCAGCATCTTCAGAGACGTTCTTTAAATTCTTCTGTAGTGAAAGATGATAATACAATTCTGTCGGTAAGATGAATATCCGCAACAAATATGTCCTCCCTATTGTTCCAAATTTGCTTCTCATTTATAAAGTTGGAAAAGTTGCTCTTGTGTCTAATTACAAAATCTGAGCGGAATCATTATTTTCGCACGAAAGAAAAAAAAATTTTATTGACACATTATGAAATGTTGGTCTGGCATATTTCGAATGAGCTTTATCCAATGACGCGCTGTATTTCAGTCCAAGTAATACTGATCGTCAATATCCTTTTCATTTACTCGAAAATTCATTTCTTTAGTAATCTTTAACATTTTAGTGCCTTTCAGTATATCAAGCATTCTGTATGTGTTATTCTCTACCCCGACTGTCTGTCTACGTGCCTTGTCTCTCGTGATAAGAATGAAGAATAGTTTTGTTATACACTTGTAGTGAAATCCTGAACTTTTTACCTTTTGTTATATGAGCTGTTTCCGTCATCTATGTAAAGATAGAGGTCAAGTTTTGTTCAGGTGACTTTCCACATGGTAGAAACTTAATCAAGTTAGCAAGCGGGGGACAGGAGCTGCTTCAGAGGCTGATATAGATACAAACATCGATTGTTCAATTTTCACCATTATTATGGGAGAAAGTTTTTCTAAAATGAAACATTACAAATTTTTAAATCTTTATATAACCTGCTCCAGATGAGAATTGCATTTGGAGATCAATGGACTGTTCCTCACATGAAAAAAAAACAAACACCTTTACGTTCTGGAGGGTTTGAGTCCACAGGTATGCTCTCTGCTATGTTATACATCGATGGAAAATTACCATATCCAGAATTCAATAAACTGTTGATCATCCTCATTGGTATTACAATGCGTTGACACAAGTCGATATATTTCGGTATCACTTTCAACGACTACGGCAAGGTTCAAGTCACATGCTATTCAAACGAGGCTTCCTAAAATACAGGCCAAGTCACCGGGTGAAGTGAACAAACTTTTGCAGTAAGTGTTAGAGTGAGCCACACCATGTTTAACTATTTGGCAGAGTTAGATATTTTTGTTGTGTAGGCCTGCTGGCTGAACTATAAGTGCTTTCTGAATACAATTCTGTCCTGACTATGCCCAAAAATTAAAAGAAATAGATCTCTATAGCTCAAACATGCTGAAATTGTTTTGGTCACTTCGGTGACTTGGCCTGCATCTTAATAAGCCACATATTTGAAGCATATTTTACATTGGAATTATTCAAAATACACTACGATACAAATTTGAAAATTCTTCATGAATAAATCATGTAACTATAATGTCTAGGAAGAGGACATAACTTTTTATGAATCGCCCTTTCCGAGCGAGAGAGCGCAGCGGCGACCGAAAATCAAAGCATGCAGTGTCTTAAAGAAAATGTTGATTGTTGATTCTTGCGGAAACGATGCGTGGTAAAAACATGCTACACCGTCTAGAAGTAGAAAATAATTGTAAGCCCTTTTTACAATTTACTGTCCGGAAGACTTAGATCTAGATTTACAAATCTAGACCCTTGGATTCTCAGTTTCAGAATAGATCTAATATTCATGATCTAGACTAGATCTAGATCCAAACAAAGGAATTTGATCAATACATGATTCTCTGACGGATTGTTGTATGACTTGATAATATCTGACAAAAATGAAATACATTGAAGAATTCTTATCGCATGATTTTCATTTTTGATTTTAGAAAAATAAATGTGATTAAGAGGCATTATGGATATAAATAGAGCCTGTATTATATCTAAGATATCTATCTAAAAAGTTTTTAATTAGCGAGACCTTCTTACTTTTTTCATTTTAATTTTATCTACCCTGGATTTTTTCTGAGGGTTTAAAAATCAGCAAGGTTCTAGCTTTTGTGTATCCCTAGCTTTACACCATGGAGCTGCTCTATGTGCTCTAGATCCGCAGCCTAGTCCTTCTGCCTCTCGACCTG
Source organism: Elysia crispata (assembly GCA_033675545.1). NCBI lineage: Eukaryota > Metazoa > Mollusca > Gastropoda > Plakobranchidae > Elysia > Elysia crispata. Next base: position 303,839 of record JAWDGP010005734.1, read on the forward strand.
GCCTAGCACCAAGTGTACACCCTGGAGCTGTCCTACCTGCTGCAGATCAGCAGTCTGATCCGAATCAACACAAGCCTTATGACATAAATGATGAAAATTATGTGTCTCTTCAACCTGAGACCGAGGAAATGGAGAAAGAAATAGGCTCTTCAGCTGCGCGAAGGAATATTTCAGTCATGACGTTTCCAAGTGAAGGGAAGACAGATGAGGATGATGGCTATTTTTTTGTTTCATCATTCGGTTTTTTGAGACAACTTGTCTATTTGTTTGTGTGTCCCAGATAAAGCAATAACTGCAAAGGGGGGTCGCCCTTAAAAACAATTGTTTGGTATCTAAGTTGTGAGGAAATTGTCTTTGCAGCAGACACTTCTCTCGGTGTCAGATGGAGACATTACAAAAAGAGTTGTTTTGGCTGCCGAAGATTCGCCACTAGGATACGAAGGACTTTTTTTAATACCATATGTGCCAAAGCCCTTACAACATACATTGTTTCTAACGGTTGCTTTTTCAGTCCATGACAGTGCTGTTGCCAAAGCAAATGTTTGTATGTGCCGGCCGCTCAAAAAATTGCAAGAACGACAGCGACAATCTAGGCCATTTCCAGATTCCTGCGACCAGCATAATTATCTTTTGATGGAACTTGGCATACACGAGGCCACTCATTCCACCATTAATTTTTTATACATTTTTGTTGCTGCAGCGATTGATTGCTAGACACCCCACGCCCTAAGCAGTTACTGCCTTGGCTGTGAAGTTGGGCCAAACCCAAATGAGGAGTCGTACCTTAAATGGCAAACTGAGCATATATGTGTCAAAAACATATTGACGGCAATGCAAAGGGCATGAAAATAACAACACTAGCCAGTTTTAGCGGATCAATGGACACACGCGGATTGATCTATAGCAGGATGTGTGATGGAGACGCTAAATCTGATGAAAAGTTAATGAACATTACTTTCATCAGTTTCGTGTAGATATAAAGGTTGCATGGACCGTATCACAAAAAGAATGACCAATGACTTAGGAACTGTAAAAAATAAACTCTAAAAAAATGAACACAAAACTTACCAAAATATTGAAAAAAAAAATCACAAACACTTATACCAGCATCATTAAGCGCAGTGCCCCGGATAATATCCACATAATATGTGAGGAACAGTATGGTGATATTTACCACAGGATGAGCACAAATAGAGAGCCTGTGCACCACGTGTGTCCTTCAAGATTGAACTCGAGTTGTCTTTTTTTTTTTTAATCATCGTGTAGTTCAGCGATCAAAAATAGAAGAGGATACAACCGAACTTTAACTAGTGATGTGGCCAAATTTCTTCTGCCTATTGTAGACAGACTTACACGACCGGATTTTGCTGGAGTCTTGTGCTACAATCCAGACGCAAAACACGAAAATGAGAGTTTCGACTTTCTTTATTTGGTGTCGCTGCTCGAATGCAATTTGCATGTCGCAAATCTATCGAGACTGTGAGTTCAAGCAATTCAAATGTGGTCCTTCCGGAATATTTCCTGCCCTGAGGTCCAAGAGCATGTCTGTTGGAAGTCACAGTGTGACTAACTCTGATAGGAAGTATAGGCAGATGATGTCCCAGTCAGACTGAAAGCGAAGCGGCTGCCAAAATGGATTCGTAAGAAGAAATGACGGCGCCTGCAACTTGAAAACCACCTAAAGAAGAATGAGAGAGAGATTTATGCTGCTGGACATTTCATCTAGTAGCTAACTGGTTGCATATTGACGTGTCATTTGCATGATTCATGCTTGCTTAGTGAGTACAGAAATATTTCTATTTATTTACTATATATTTTGTAGATCATTTTTTTAGCTGTGCGAGACAAAGATTTTCCTTATTTTCTAAAACAAATTCTTAAAATGTGATATACGTAATAGAAAAGTATGTATGTTTCTGCTATAATCTGTAGGTCTCAATTTCTGCATCCCGTTTTGTTTCATTCAGACAGGGTTTTCTTTTTAAAAAAATATTTTTGAGATTTCCATAACCCAAAATTTCTATGGACCCCAACTAGGCAAAAAATCGACTAATTGGTATTTTTTTTTTCTTTTTACTGATTTTCATGATTAATCAGTGTCATTGTAAGTTGGTGGAGATGAAAAAAAAAATGAAAATAGTTAGTGCCCAACAATTTTTATCCGAATAGATTATATAGTAAATTTATAAGGGGAGAGCTGAATATTTTGTTCACTTAAGTAATAGTTGATTGGTCTTCGTAGTCTTCCAAGATTTGCTCTTACTATATTTAGTAAAAAAGAAGTTTCAGGGTTAAATCAATGATGTAAGTTGCATATTTTGTTATTCTAATGTAAACCTTCGCCTTATTCTGCTGTTTTTCAAATTTGATTTTTTTTCGTATATTAGGGGGGGGAGAATAAGCAAAAAACCTATATGCCACCCAATAATTATCTACTAAATTGTCATCATACTTTTTTTTTTTATCTATAATGGAATCGCCGTACCCAAATTTTTCTGAATGGTCTGGGATAACATAGAGATGTCCATGTTGCTTGAAAAGAGAAACTTTCAAATACATTTCTCAAAACTGTTTTTTTTTTTTTAGTGATGCCACGTGCAAAGAGAATCTATTTCTCAGCAAGCAATAGTGGAATTGCTTTGACATTTTCTGTGCATAGTCAAGAAATGCATATCTAGCGGCAAGATTATTTTTCTGTTTATAATAATATTTTTTAAATAATTTTTTTAATAATGGCATGTTTCTTAAACGTTTTTTTTTTCATGCAAAAAGGGCAATATTTTAGGTCAACATATTTTTTTCCTCCCTTCAGACGTAGCATATCGAAAAATTTTCGCTGGTAGATCTAAACCTCTACTTTGAAAAAGCGTACATTGTGAAGTTTCTCTTTCGGACTTGTTCAGTCTTTTACCGCGATTTACTTCACAATGACGATCGTTTCCTTGACAACCAGCTACTTTTTTGCAACTTTTCTTTTTGTATCTCCACTTACTAAGTTTAGAGTGTATAGATACACATATCCCTGATTTTCTCTCTCTTTTTTCTTTTCTTTTCTTTTTTTTTTTTTTTTTTGTCAAAATTAGGATTTCCCAAGCATGCTCCTCATTTGATGTTTATCAAATAACACTTTGGGTCCACAATTCTCAATCAAAGAAGCACTTTGAAGCTGCATGTTTTGAACTCCCAACTAAAAGGGTTTTTTTTTTATTAACAACGTTATTTTCTTTTCACTTGATTTTCAATTAACAAAATCATTTATTTTGAGAACGATGAGAGCTAGAGAAGCAGCTTGGCAGGAAAACTTACTATATTGTACACCGACAGTGACCGAGATAAATGAATGACAAATCTAGACATTGTCTGAATTGTACAATGCAATCATGCAGTAAACAAAGCCCTTCGGTTTGTTCGCCAAGAAACCAATTTGAATTTCAGTCCAAAAATTGGAAATCTCAGCGCAGCAGTAATCCCAGATTTAAGAAGCAATGAATTGCTGGGAACGGTGCGCCCTCTGCTGGGCACATCCATGTGAAAACAAGCGTTAGGAGAAGATGGAAACGTTTTTGCAAAATAGAAAAGTGGTAAAATATATAAAAATAAAACAAAGTAGTGTCCTCCAAAATAAAAGCAAATTTTAACCTTAAGCTTTTAACTTTTTCCGACAACAAAATTTCAATGAGTACATAGTTATCATAATAACAAAATTATGGTTGAAATGTATAGATATATTACCTATTGTACTCTGTTGAAAGCTATAAAGGTCTTTAAAGTGAAGCAAACCAAATTTTGAAAACTGAATGCGCTGGGATTTTTGCGACATTCACTGCGACCCTAAGTTCAGTACACCGCAACGAATCATTTCTTTTCGATATTTGACAATGTGAATAAATCGGTCAACACTCCCTTCTCCACATTTCTTGTTAAATTATTTCTTGTTTTTTTTTCCTTCGAGTAAATATTAATGTTTGTAGTCGTAAAATTTCTTATATTATTCATCAATAAATCATTTGAAAAGGGGTTGGAAATTTTGTGCCTATTGAGAAAAAGCAATAAGGATAATAAGTAAAAATTGTTGTTTGGCATGTAAAAACTTTGAGTCGAATTATATTTTATGGCCTTCCTTTTTCCTACAGCCAACAGCAATTATAAATTTACATACATTGCCATTATTATCAGATCAGTTTTATACGAAATTACTGACTGTAAGGAAAAAAAGAGGATTTACGACTGGTAAAATTTATGTCAGTCACAACTCCATCGAAATAAATTCGCTGTTGTGTGGTTGAAACTGGGATTTTATGTTTTTGAACAGTTTTTTAATCATCTTTTGACTATAGTCCATGTAGCTTGGAGGTTTTTTTAACTTTTTAAAAAGTTTATGAGAAAAATTGATAACAAATATGCAAGGAACATAATTATTGAATGATTGTTGTTAAAAATTAAAATTATGCCATTTCCGGTTGCCTAAAAAAAAAAAAAAAGAAAAACTCACACAGTTTGTTTCAATGCCTGGAAACATGACATTAACTTCTAACGGCTGAAGTGAGTTTTAAACTCTAAACTAGCCTCTATTAATTTTATTGGTTAAAACTTCTTTGACGATTGAAGATATTCAACCAAGCTGCCAGAATATTTAAATGTATTATTTTTCTCTTGCTTTTACAATAATGAGATTCATGCTGATTGTGTTGGATTATAAGATTGTTCGAATTGTAAACCAACATCAAAATCTTTCCTCATACAAACTCGAATAGCCTGTTTTGTAGATAAAACCCATCGGTTTTTCTTTCTACACTGACTTTTAACACCAGATCTATGGAATTGTAAACAGTGGAATTTGAAGACTGATAAACAGGATTTTGGAACGGTATCTGTAGATCCAGAGTATGGATATAGATCTAAATATTATGACTTAATACTATACACAACAGGTCTTCATCTGAAGTTGGGACACAAATTTAGAAATTATAACTTTGTTGTATACCTTGGAGATTTAGATCTGAAGCTAACACACATAATGTTCGAACTGATGTTACTAGTTTTTATGCAATTGAATGAAGCTAAACACACGCATGTCAGTTGATCACCATCTTGTTCTATATAGAATTCATTCCAAACGTTAGATGATAGTTTATGCTATGGAGATTACTTGATCGAAATCAAGATCTGTCAGCGATAATTATAACGGTATGGGATATTCAGATAGATACGTAAAAATATTATTTCAATTTGGCTGTCGATCAGTATGGAAATATTTTGATATTAAAGCAAATTAAATTTCTAACTAATCCACTAGAGATTTAGAAATGTGCACAGTTGTATAGCGCCACTCAAAATTGTAAAGGCTAATTTCAAGTCTAGGTCTTCATTGTTTTGTTTGTGAATTTTTTTTCCATCTTAAAAAAGACTTCACAGATTTGAATAAATTTAATGGGCTTTGGGTAATAAGAAAAATATTTTTTCACATTCGGTCAGCTATTAATTTCAACTTTTCAGCAGGATTTATTATGAAAGAGAAGAAGGTTGGGTCAAATCCAAAATCCATCGAAACACTAATCGACGTCATTAGTAAGACAACATTAGCTTATCTTGGTGGTAGATTGGGGTAATTTGACTTTTGAAAATAAGCTTATTCAGATTAATACATCAACAATGACAAATGAATCATCATTGCAATGGAATCTGCTTCATTTAACTTAAACCGCATTGAATCTTCAAAAGAAATAATCTTGGCCTAGACGGAATCTTTAGGTGTAGAGAAATAGTTGGTTACATTTTCTTACATAATAAAGCCATACATTTTAAAAGATGTATTAAATCATAAGAAAATAAATCAAAGTTTTTATGTTATACTTTGAAGGAAGAGATAAAGTTTTTTTTTTTTTGCATTTTCTTGTACATCTTTCTAAGAAAACGTTTTTCTTTTCCGATGAATTATGCTACAAATTTAAATGAATCAAAACTCTCTTTTCGGTTGGTTACATTGAACTTAAGTGGTACTTTTTGAGAGTTTTTCATTCTACTTAATATATCAACTTTAAAACTACCTGTCACTTTAGTGATAGTTTAAAGCCTTCATAATGAGTACAGAAATAAAAAAGAAAACAAGCATTTGGAGAGGTGGTATGTTTAGTAAACAGTTATGACCTTTTTTAACTCGTTTGTGATTTCATTATCGATGTCTACCGCCCCCTAACACATGATTCATTCATTTGCTCCAATCTTGAATGGAAGGGAAATTGTCTTTAAGAAAGACAGGGAGATTTATTTAGATCAATTGTAAAATTTATGATTACCAAAATGTTGATTCCGAGGATAATTTTACTTCCTAAACATTATTGTTATTATCAATTTACTATGGATAAGAAATGGCGGTCTCCATTTGACAAAGAATCTTTCATTTTACTCATCAACCACTTGCATGACGTACTAGCATTGAAAAAAAGTCACTCGCTGCAAAAGAAAATTCACTTGTTTGATTTTCAAAATGAAAGGCAAATTCAATAGAAGTGAAAAGATAACGAGACGGTCTTAATTAGAGTTGTATTAATGTAGACAAGAAGTTGAACAAAAAAAAAGAAAAAAGGAAATTCATAATAAAGTATACATATATCCAAAAATGAGTGTAAATTATTTCGAGCTTGGAAGTTCTATAGTAACCGCAATGCTGTAAACAGAGTCGATAAGCTTAGCTCTGGAAGAGTGAGAGAAGAACTAAGAAAGAAAGAATGAAAATCTCGGATCTCCGATCGACGATCATATTGTGAAAGAGAAAAGTTAAAAGACTTCAGAACGAAAAATTTGTGAATATTAAACGGATTAAGAGAGCACAATTGTTGTTGACCTGTGGTCAAAATAATTTCAAGAAAATTCTTTGAAAATAAACTTTCAATAGGGTACTCTTCTGCCAACTTCATATTATTCCGTAGATTTATCGTTCAATCTAGATAATTTCCAACACGCAGCTACCTTCATTGAAGTTAAAAATAATCTCTATTTAGGCAGAGACGTGTAAAAAAAAACCAGAGCAAGTGTTTTTACATCGCTACCATAAGTTTTCTTGAAATCATAAAGCGCATGTTTTGGATGCAAACTGGAAACTTAGACCAAATTTATTTCCTCCATAAAGTGAGACTGATTCTGGAAAGATCCTTCCATAGCTTTTTTCTCTGTAAACTAAACTTCTTAAAACATTTTATTTAGAAACTGTTATAGACCTTTTGCCATTGTTGTTTTACAACATAATAATGAAGATTATAAAAATAATATTTCTCAAAGCACATAGAAAAAATTCATACGATCATCTCTGTTTTCAACGCCGCATTCAGCCTGAAATTTTTTTTGGTAAGCCAATAAATAAAAGAGTTCTTTTGCCCTTCAAAAACTTTGGGCGACAGTTATAAATTTGTACCAGAAGACAAGATGTTAAATAAAATAACATAACTTTTCACCTTTCCTTTTTCATATAGAATTATAACCAGCTTTCTGCGGATGCTTGATGGTCTTGAGTAGGCAAAGCTTACTTCTTTACTAATAAACACTTTTGTTTCTTCAGAAAATAACCAGATTATAACATGTATTTAGAGAATTCAAACTCAATAATAACTGCAACCGTTTTAGGCTTCTGTCTTACCAAAAAGCCTTTGGGTATTTCTGATTGCATAATATGTTGGTCAAAAAGGGGCGTATATGGCTGTCTCGTTGGTAAACTCAGACTACCAAAATCTTGTTTTTAAAAACTGAATATTTAATATAAACAAATTAATCCAAGTTCCATATTTCTATTACGATCTTCCTTAGAAAAGAGATCGTTGATCTTATAATAGTTTTACATAACTAAAGAAAAAAAATATCAAGAGGCAGAGAGAGATAGAGAGAGAAAAAGGGGGTGGGGGTAAAAGATATATTAGAAAGACATCAAGGGTGAAGAGAGCGAAAAGAGAGACAAAGAGTAAAGAAGAGAGAACTAGAAAGAGAGAGAGAGAGAGGATAAAAGAAATATTAGAATGACATCAAGTGTGAAGAGAGCGAAAAGAGAGACAAAGAGTAAAGAAGAGAGGAAAAAAAGAGAGAGAGATAGAGAGAGAGAGAGAGGGGGGGAGATAAAAGACATACTAGGAAGATATCAAGGGTTAAGAGAGCAAAAACAAAGACAAAGAGTATAGAAAAGAGAGAGAGAGAGAGAGAGAGAGAGAGAGAGAGAGAGAGAGAGGTTTAGATAGAGAGAGAGAGGTTTAGATAGAGAGAGAGAGAGTGATTGAGAACATTTAGATGGCCAATCAACTAAATGGAAAGATAAAAGGATGAAAAGAAATGCTTTACGGAAAGTTTCATGCAATGAGCTAGCGGTAGATAACTGATTGAGCTATGAGCAGAACAAGGAACTCACAACTCAGGAGCAAAACACACACGAAGCTTATCACGTAGATGCTTTTCTAGAGGAAATATTCCGGTTTTTTTAGATCAACAAAGTAAAGCTAAGCTAACCAAACTAAACTTCATGATATTTACGGATCATAAATATTATTACACATTTATCAAATTTGAACATTCATAAAGCGGGAATCTTTTGATCAGCTTACATTCGTCTCGGGAAATACGATTTGTCTAGAAGGACATAAGTGATACTTTTAAAAATTGAAAGTGGATAACGTTTTAACAAATTCGATTACAATGATTTATTTGTCTCTTGTACTGAGGAAACTTGAGGCCTCAACAGAAGTAAGATTTATGCATACTCGGGCACTGACTCAGTCTCAGGCGCTGGTTTTCGGTTTCCGCTATAGAGGTTGGGTATCGGTTCTTGACGAAACAAGATTCAGAGCTGAGTAAAGCTGGGGCACCGCTTATTATTTTGGGCTAAAATGGTTTAAGTTACAAATTACTCTATGTCGGTTAATTTTAAGCGTTATCACCCTTTTTTCAAACGTCATTTACTTCGATTTTTAGATTCAGAACTATGAAAAATTACTGCCTCATTCCATGCTTCTTTAACATGCCCCGTTCTAGTTTACACCGTCATGTTTGCCTTAACCATCACAATATGACTGTACATGTATAATGTTTTTAAAAATCTGAAGCTTTACTCTATTTCAAAAGTGATGTATATCTCAGTTGAATTATTATAAGTTTGTTGACAAGCATGGTTTAAACACATCGAAACACGTAGTGCTTGTACACATTTCATAAGTTAAATTTTTTTCTTCATTTATAACTCGTCGGCCCTCTTTGGCAACCAGTTGATCGTGAGGTGCTCGAGGTTAGTTCTGACTTACAACTAAGACACGCAGACCTCTCGCGTCTAAGAATGAGAAACGCAAAATACTGGGCAGTTTTCTTCCAAAAACATAAGGGGAAAAAAACAATTCAAGTTTTTGTTTGTATTTTTTTCTTTTTCTACTAAAACATAGGCACACCTATAAGATTTTGAAACGTGAAAGATTGATTCGACTACACAGTGTCATTCCGAAAGGCAAATCCTCAAAAAAGAATGAAACCAATCTCATGACTCTTCTTTCTCTTCACTAGCAAGAGTCGACTCTTTAGAGCCAAAAAGGTTATCAGTTTAAATTTGAGCTTCCTTTTCTACGCTGTCTCCACAAACTCGTATTTCGAAACTCAAAAATCCGAAATAAACATATAGCGTTATTCTTTATCATGCTTTTAAAAACTTTTGTGTTTCTGTCTCGGAGGCTGATACATCATTTCCCAAAAAAAACATCTTAACAGTAGTATTCTTATTCAGTTTCTCTATAATATAGTTTTCTTTGCTTTCTGAACCGTTTCGAAGAATATCATTCTGTATTCACATTATTATCATTTACTAGAAATGTTAACAAATAGATGCCGACAAGCGTTAAATAACTTTTTTTTCTTATTTCTCATGCCAAGACTAGGAGGCTTTGTTCAGAACTCAAAATGGCCAACACGCTATGATATTTTTTTTTATTTGACGCATTTCATCCATATATTTTTTTTTTTTTTTTGCGACAGAGACAATCTGTAATAGGATTAGGGTGGGGCGTAAAAAATGGGTAAATAATACCAGACTCAGGACGGTCCGGACGCCGATAGATTTATCTCCAGACCGCTGCACTGCAGTATGGAGATTAAGGCGAGGGCTGTGGGCTGAAAAAAGCTTCAGGCCTGGTGGCAGATAGAGCAGCCTATCCTCACCAGATCGATAATCATCGATACAGCGTTAGACTCGCAGGTCAGTCTGGCTAGACGGGCGGCGAGCCTTACACAGAGTCAAGACAGGAGACCGGCCGCTTTAGGAGCTAGAAGACTTATACTATAATGTAGAACATGTCAAGATAATCAGATTAAAGAAATTTGTAATCTAATTTTGGTGACAGCCACCTGGTTGTGTTTTTCTTTTGTCCTCCTTGTGGCTAAACATAGAACTCGAACAAGTTTGTCTTGTGTTTTCTCTGAGTGCGATTTGTCACACCTTGTTTAACAGTTGCATTTCTTAGAGTGTAAAGTTGATACCAATAGTTGGTTTAGACATTCCGAGGACGAATAGCAGCATGACTTATAATGTCTGTACTTGAGGTCAGACACCTTACCAGAATCATAAGGGAAATGCCGCTTGAATGAAAGTTAACCAAATCAGATAAGTGCAATCAAGAGAGAGAAAGAGAGTGAGAGAGCGAGAGAGAGAGAGATGGGGGGCTTGAAAGAGATTAAGGTGGTGATGGAAACGAGAAATATTCCTTTTTCATTTTAGTCAGTTTTCGAAAATTCCTGGATGAAGCATTTTAAGACACTCAACAGTTAGATCACTCACTCCATCTCTCTCTCTCTCTCTCTCTCTCTCTCTCTCTCTCTCTCTCTCTCTCTCTCTCTCTCTCTCTCTCTCTCTCTCTCTCTCTCTCTCTCTCTCTCTCTCTCTGTCTCTTTGTCTCTTTCTCTCTCTGTCTCTCTGTCTCTCTCTCTATTTCTCTCTCTCTCTGTCTCTCTCTCTTTTTTTTTCTCTCTCTCACTCTCTCGCTCTCTATTCCATTTTTCTCTTTTTATACTCTCTCTTCTTCTTTGTGTTTGCTCGTTTTATTTGCAGATAATATTAAGACTATTCCTTTCCCTTTTTTCCTTCTTCTACCTTTCTCTCAATTTTACATTTCCCTTTATCCCTTTCTCGCTTCGCCACTCGCGTTCTCTTTCTTTTAATGAACAATGATTTAGAATGATTTCATTGATTGGACTTTTCAACTCTAGTCGGCAACATGGCATTTTTTTTTTATCGCAAATCAATTTAATTCGGGACAACAGCACAGGTTTCAAACATTTTGAAATTTTCTTTTCTCTAAGGAGCTATTAAAAAAATAATTATATATATATATATATATATATATATATATATATATATATATATATATCAGTCAGGCTAAGGAAAACAATCTTGCTTCAGTTATTTTATTAGATATTTTCCCCCCCTCGGGATATTTCATTCCATGGGAAATTGAACTCAAAGATTTCAGATTTCTTTTTGTCTTTCTTTTCTTTTTTAATTTCTTTTTTTTTTTTTTTTTGGCTGTTATTTTTAAAGTGTCTTGACTTTCGCCTGAATCTCCGCAGTCTTTATTCAAATGTGGCCTCGTTATAAGTATTAGTAATATATATATATATATATATATATATATTAATTTCCGTCTTACTTTCGAAACGGTTACGCTATAGAGTTATCTTTATCCATCCACGCATGGGCAATCAAAATGTGAAAAAAAAATCTTTCAATAGTCGTCGCATACTAATTTTAGAAGGTAAACTAACTAATGCTCAATATCAACGATCAATTGAGATAACTTATGGAGTAAAAAAAAACATGTTAGTATTTTAGTTTACATGGCAGTTTAATTATTAAAGATTTAGATGTATCAATTGTTTGAGAAAATGCTGGTCTACAAATTCCAAACAGTCTGAGGATAAATGACGCGGCAATAACATACAAAAGTCATTCACTTTTGTAATTCGTATTAACTACAATAATGTGCTCAACATATTCTATAACTATAGCTATTATTATATAACGACGAGTCTGACCTGAGGACCATTGATTTAGTGACAAGGTAGATGTCGGAGTCACCATGGCAGGTGTCATCAGATTATCTGGGAAAATTTCCGAATGACGTTAGATTTAGAGGATATATACCTTGACTCTGTTGACATCTAAAGCTAAAATCAGATCTCACAAACAGCCGGGTTTTTTTTTTTTTGTTTTTGTTTTTGTTTTGTTTTTTGTGTGTACCAATAACTGTTGACCTGTTAGTTTCATATCAATTGTGTTGATCACAAAACCTATAATACAAACAAAAAAAACTATACAATATAAACTGTACTGTCCTGAAATGATGTCGAGCAAAAAATATCTGTTATATTTGGGATAATGGCACAAATTTCTGTAAAATAATAATATACTTCTCCAATTTCAAGGTTAACTGGAACTTTTTTACTGCTCCTGTAACAACATTTTAAGATTTAGTGCAGTCTGATACTAAAGAGCCTAGTAGCAGACTTGATGTACGACTGGTCCAATACGATATTTTATCAGACGATGTGTGGGAAATGTCGTAAACAGTCGGATAATCATCCTTTATTCGTGTATCAGTTGGTTAGTCAAAAGGGTAGTGAGACAACCGTGTTGATTCAACATTCACGGAGACCTTGGTCTAAATGCTTGCAGAAATAAATATTGCAGAGTTACGAAACTAATTCCGATGAAAAGACAGAATACTCTTATTGTCCTTAATGACCTGATTTCACAATTTTTCCCCCGACTCCTCCCTGTTACCTCCCTTAGTACTGGCTAGCTAGAAAAGGAATAGTAGAGATTCATTTCTCTCTTCTTTCATACTACTAGTAAATTGATCTACTTAGAAAGAAACTCTAACAGGAAGGTTCTAAACTAATTATTAAAAGGTAATGAGGAGAGGCTGTACGTTCATTTTAAATTCATTCTAGGAGAAATTGGGAGGTTATTGTTTTTGTTCTGAAATGTAGGGGACATTACGACCGCAACAAGGAATATCCAAGAATAAGGATAACTAGACTAATTTAATACAATTATACATTTTGAAACTGCGACCTTGACTTTGTGCCTAGCGTGTCATTCAGTAGATCCATCTACTCTGGATCAGTAGCATAACAATGGCGATATTGGTGGAGAGCCTTATTGTTTATTCATATAACCTTAGATCTGAGACTTCACACTAAAGTGCGCAGCACAGCGTTTGCTAGTGAGCAGTCAGAGGTCTTTCCGTCGCTTCAACTGCCCTACGCGAGGGATTCCCCCTACTCAAGGATAGCTCCAGGGTCTTGAGGAAGAATAATTATATTAAACTAGATCTAGCTAGTTCTGCACTTTCCTAACATAATTTTAGATATAATAGAAACGCTAGTGAGCAGTCCGAGATATTTCTGGTGCTTCAATTGCCCTACGCGAGGGGTTTCCCCCTACACAAGGATAGCTCCGGGGTCTTGAGGAAGAATAATTATATTAAATTAGATCTAGCTAGTTCTGCGCTTTCCTAACATAATTTTAGATGTATAGAAACGTTTATAGAAGGGTGCAGCACCCGGATGAGTCCTTAACGGGCACTGACTAGCGGGATTCAGCACTGCTGTCCATTTATACTAACTTACATGATAATGAATGTTTGTAACGGTCTATAAATAGATGTCGACTTCAGAAAATTAGTTTACTATTCCAACCTCTTATTTAGCGCACAGACAACAATAAATGTGTGACTGTCAGAACCAATTATACAGTCGTTTATATTTTTTTTTTTGCATCTTGAAATGTGAAACAAGCTTAAAACCGGGTATCTCTTGTGATGATTTTAGAGCGTTATTTTATGTGGGTTTTATTATATGTCTCGGTTCGTGCAAACTATCACCGTGTAGTGGATCGGCCATATCAAACAATTAGTGTCCTACCCGACAGAAAAAAAAGATCGTTTTCGACAAGCTGTATAAAAATTACGGGCCTCTGTTGAGCCACTGGGTTACTAAGGTCAAGTCATAGGCGAGTTTTTGCTGCAAAGAAACCAAGATATGGAACTTCAGATTGCCTCCTGGTAAACATGGAAAATAATGTAATCTGTAGTTATTACTGGCGATACCAATGAGACTGACAAAAATATCCGATTAGAGGGCAAGAAAGAAAGATAACCTGTTAGATCTATCATCTTACAAATCTAGGAATACGATGACTTTATTTACAACCATTTAGTACCACACGTTGTCAATGTATTTGTTACATTTTTAAAAGGTATTATCAGAATGATTAAGTGAAACATGCTTTGTTTTTCTTAAGAACTGAAGAAAAAATGCCTAAAATGATGAAATTACTACAAGATGATATTTGTTGATGTCCACAATAGATTGTATACAGTTTCTTAATACCATGATTCCCCAAACAGAAAGTGGTTTGCACGCAACGTATTTCGTCGTTGTAGGACGGCACTGAGAGATTCTAATCCAAAATATTCGCCAGACGACTGAACGTAAAAAAGGAATGGTTCAAATAAATTGGATTGATTCGAGGTTTTACCATAATTCTGATAGTGATACATGAATTTTTATATTGAGCACTTATATTCTAAACCCCTTTTAGTTCCAGGAAAAAACCCTCAGAACAATTTTCTAGATGAGATAGATAAAGAATGCAACTGTTTCCTTCTAGTACATAAAGTATGCATATATTTTAAAAGAACATCACTGCAATAAATATTAAAAGTAGAATTGATGTTTTCAGAAATGAAGTTGAAATAGGGGCAGCTAGATCCATACCTTTCAGTATCAACCAAATCTCATTTATTAAAATAGCCTTGTTCCATTTAATAGTCTGAAAGCCCAACAGTAGATGTTTTAAATGCATCTCATAGTAAAAAGTATGTTTAGGGTAACCTATAGAGTGCGGTTCTAATCGCAGTGCACGAATTTTTTTCCTACCGCAAACCTGAAACCGCCATTTGCAGCATTGTTCTGATATCTTTTTTAAATGACTCGAGTTTGTCAATATTTCCTTGAGTTCTACCGCAAAGAAAATTTTCACGACAGCAAAGGATAAGATTAATGTAAAGATCCACAGTTGACCTGAACACATAAAAAGAGACCAACGGCAAACTAGTAAAGTTGTCTTTCTTGCAAGTATTTTACCATTTTGGACGCTTTTATTTTTTTTGTTTGTATGTTGAAAAAAATTAGTTATAAGTTAGGCTTTCTTAAGTATTCCAGATCTGAAAACCGAGAAATGACCATATTTCAACTGAGAAAATGGCTTCATACCTGGACCAATTGGAAGAGCCCATCTTCAGCCCTCCATTATTTTGTTGGCACCGAGTGTCGTGTTCGAGAGGCCATCACCCTGGGCAGCAAGGAGTAGGGAGTGATAAGCCCTTCATCAACACTGACGTTGCGTGACTGGTGGCCATGATCCAGGAGAGCACGGTGCCCCACACACTCGCACCACTCTGGGGATTGGACTTTCCCACAGCGTGGCTTTTTTTAGGGCTCTCAATGGCTACTTGCAGTTTAAGAAGGCAATCTCTATCTCTTTTTATCTTCAGGGAACTGATCGAAGCATTTTAAAGGTTTTATATCATGATTTTGCAGTGTGTAAGACTAAATAGACTTGTGGAACGTTTGATAATGAAATCGACCTTAATTGAGCTGGACTTAAGTGGGTTGTTCGTCTTCTCTCATTTGTGTTTATACAGAAAGGAACTATCTTTAGAAAACTCTTTTTGTCTGTCTTTGTTCTCCACAGGTTGGCTTTTGTTGTGTTCAAATTAAACTTTCAGGATAACAGAATAGGGATACATTGTATCAGATATTTTAACCTCAGAGATGCAGCTAAGGATAAAATACTTGCCTTTTCAATGGTAAATAAATTAAACTGATTATTGGACAGAAAAAAAAGCTTACAATCTAATATTTATCCGCCAGAACTGATACTAATATATACACTTTAGGACATTACATGAACGCTTATATCTAGGTTACAGTTTTCTTTCAACCGTTTGGTAAATTGTTTTAAATGTTCATTGTTGAAGCTGTTGTCAACACACAGAGCTTTGGCTGACAGCTTGGATAGAAAAGTCATTTCTCCATATAATACTGTTGACACAAACTCTCCACATAAAGTGCAATCTAATGCAATGTAAAAATACTTGGGGCATATAAGCATTTTAAAGGAGATTTGTGTCACCTGATCACACTGTTTTAAAATAGGAATAGTTTGATCGACATAGGTTGACGAATCGTTTACACAATCAGTTATGTTACTTTGTTAAATTTCATGAACTTAGTTAGAAGACTTACCAAGTGTTAACATAGTGGTGAAATATCTTTTTCCCATTCGCGTATTTTATATACCATCTTTCCCCCCCAACCTTCTTAGTAGCGCATAACCAATGAATACCTTCGAATGATTTTATTTCCCTCACTGGAGAGTAGAGACGCTAGCTGATGCCTCATTGTGTAACAAAAAATATATAAGAGCATAGCATAAATCTTTGTCAAATTTCGTTACGCCCTTGACATGGAAAAGATAAATAACACCAAGTTCAGACATGATCTTATGTGCCTGCATTTGTCTTAAAACCTCGCATCCTCTTTTGGAAGACCAAATCTTAAATTAGAAATTTGAGATCAATACCTACAAATTGAAATGGAGGTTGAATAAAAGGGTCCAAATTGCTTAAAATAAGCTAGGCAGTAAGAAATATTAAAATTAATGCATAAAAAGGATTCTGTTAACATAGATATACTGTTTTGCATAGGCTGAACTTTTGTGCTTGTGAACTTACTGAGAATATTGCAACAGAAGATCGAAGTTACGCAGTAATATATTTTTTTAATAAAAATTGCCTTAATGATTCCTACCCAAAATGTTTTACTTTTGTCAAATTCAAACCTTATCACAGAACTTAAGGAAAGAAAAACATTTCGGGGGGAAAACATAGTAATTTCCGGGAAAGAAAAAAATATTCGCCCTGAAATACAACCTAATTATTATAGCTTTTATTCGGATGATAATTCAAAAGAATTTAACTGATTAAATTTTCATGGAGTTCTATTAGACTTAACCATAGTTTAAGAATATTATAATCATTGCAGTTTTATTTCGAATCGCCAGTTCTATCCGATTGAGAACTTCAATCCACGAAGTACGATACTTGTTGCTTTGATACATTTTTGGAACCACATTAGATTTTCGAGCGTTTTTTTTTGGGGGTGACTATTAGAGTGGTTCTCTCTTTCATGAGAATCCCGTGATGTGATGGGCTGAACACAATAAAGCTGTCTCATTATTCCTGGCGCAAATATCAACCATTGAACACCGTCACAGTGTTGCCGATCATTAGACAGAAGGCTACAACCAAGATGATGCAGGAGAATCGAGATGAATGCAAACCTTAGAAATCTTGATATGGAAGAACCATGGTTTTCAAGCGTTTCTCAAGTATCTTCAATAGTTTTATAAATGGAAAGCAAGGTTTGCTCAACAAACAAGAATTTCAAAGAATGAGGTTTTAATGATCAGCAAGAAAAAATTCTTTAGGTAAATTCTCCGAGACTCTAACGATCAACCCCACTTATTACTACGGGTTCCGCAAGCAATCTTAACAGTTTAGCAATATTAGTGTTCTATTGTCTAGAATTTCTCTAAATTGGCAATCAAAAATATCTTTACCGTAATTTCTCTGTGGAAATTTTTGTACCAATATATTTTCAAATATTATTATTTTCCCGTTTTCTGAAGCTCAGAATTTTTTAAAGAATTTTGATTCATTAAAATGCTTTTTGGAGTTGAATTTCTATACAGCGCAATTTGAAAGAAAGAAAATCAATATTGCACCGCAAAAGTTGGTGCAGCGTACATTCCTCTTCATTCTGTATGTTCTCTGTGCAGACAGATGATTACAAGTTTATATGGTTGTTTCTATCCACTGTGACGTAGATGTAGATAGATATGGATTGGGTTTTGTTTTCAACCGCCCTCAGGGGACATTGCTGGATGATTGGAATGTCCTGATATCAACGTCAATGGACGGATAGTAACAGTCAGTAAAACGTGACTCTCCTATTCTCACTACCTCAAACCAACTGCCTCGAACTAGTGGGAACATTGTTAGTTGTATAGCTTATTACAAACGGCAAAAACTGTTTTAAATGTTTTTTTTTTTTTACACAAAATGATTCAGCTAAAAACTGTGCAAGTATGAAATTGAATATTTCACTAAATGTAATGTAAAAAAGTTTCTATCTAAAATCTAATGATTGTTGTGTTTTCAGAATCAAGATTGGTAACAGTTGATTATTACCACCTTACATTTGTATAAAATCAAAGATAATTAGTCTTTAAATGTTATGGTGCATTTACGTACTGTTTTCTTCAATAGTCTGGATCAAATTAAAGTTCATGTCAAAATGAGATCAATTGTTTATCGAAACTGAAAATTTACTAAAAGAATACAATGAAAAATCGATATGTAAACCTATCAATTAATCTATCTTTTTATCTATCAACTAATCTATTTTTCTATCACGGTCATGGGCTCAAGGTCCTTCCCTTTGTTATGACTACTCAGTTCTTTATCCATCTCACCCTTTCGTGGTGTGTGTGTGGCTCTTACAGTATTGCTTTTCCTCCCGTTCATTCTAACCTCACCTCTTTTATATTAGTTGAACTATTTTTATATTGTTAATCAATATTGCGAAATTCGGAGGAGAATCAGTATCGCACTGCATATACAGAAACACCGAGACCTATACTAGATCCAAAATGCTACTTATATTCTATATTGATCTATTTTTATAACAAACGCCAAGTTGTCTTTTTGTCGAGCAAACCTTAGCGTAGAAAGTTTAGGCTTGATCGAATATTATAAACACAGAAATTTGCTAGATAAAACAAGATATTAAAAACAAAAATAACGTGCGCAATGTTGAATATATACGTGTTATGAAGGATTCTCACATAAAGAGGGTTATATTCTGCTATAAGAAATTTCATAGCTGCGAAAATCGGAGCTTAAACAATATGCAGGCAATACTTTCATTGTGATGCAATCGACATCCATGATGAAAGAGGGATAGCCTTGCAGTGACACCTCCGTATTTGAATTTCACAATCAATATAACCTAAAAGATCTCGATACCTGTTGACTTTTCAATGAAAAGAAAGCCAAGATCCGGTTCAGTTGCTGCACAGATTATATATATATATATATAGGTAGAACTTTGAAAACAAACTCTCTCTTTAGACCTGCTTGGAAAAACATTTTATACCAAGGTCATCCCGTTTTTATAATTATTTGGATAAAAACGCGAATCATATAAAATTAAATTGAGGACTAACATCAAAAAGCGGTCGGCTACTCTAGTCTATATGGTAAAGCTTAATGTAGAAACTAAGAAAATGGAGAAAACATTATAATAAGTGCTTTATTTTTCATTTTTTAAGGTATGTTTACATCCATACGCCGAACCTGCACTTCAGTTCCCAAAAACATCTCATGTCGGTAGGGACTTAGGAACTGGAAACTCTATTCTAGAAGAATCTCTGTGGTAACATGAGGCTATGAGTACAACACAAAGAAACGCTTGAGCGCTTGAGAGAACACAGGAAAACATTCTTGTGAGAAAGTGCGTATTTGTCGGAAAAATACTACGTTTCGACTGGAAATGTTAGTTTTTGTGAGAAAAATCCACACCGTCTCTGAGGGGAGTGGTGAAAGGTTGAAAAATATCCAGCCTGGTGTCGAGTGTCTGGAATATTTGCAAACATCCATTTCACAGCAATTAGTTCTCAGCTGAAACACGTAAAGCTATGATAAGCTTGTGAAAGGCTGAGTCGAACCACTTAACCGCCCGTAAACCCCTGGTAAAGACTGAATAATACCTCTCAGGTGAAGCCAGCTCCATATAGGTGAGAAAAACACAAGACTGCCACAGTAAATCAGAAGGAGGATGCGTGGGTTTTCTCCCTTAGTGATTTATAAGAGGTTTTCAACTTCCTAATGGCTTTTGTAGTTTCTCTCATCGTCAAGAAATGACAAGATAAGTTGACCTGTTTATTGATTTGGAATCTTCAGTTCGAAGTTATTTGGTATTCAGTTCCTCTCAACGGCTAAACTATGAACAATGAATGCAATATACAAGAATGGATTAGACAATGTGAGCTTCACGTTCACTTCAATCTTGCCTCATTTTTCAGATATACTCAATAACCAAGCCACAACAAAGACCTATCCTGACTATTGACATTGAGTTTGAGATCGTGGTTTGGTGCGCTAAAGCTAGTTAAAATAGGCAAACGGAGCAGAATTTAAGAAGGAATTGATAAGAACAAGATGGATGTAGCAGGGACTGAAAGATTGTCCAAATATGAAAGATACAAGTCGAAAAGAAAGCAGTAATCCGAAAGAAAAAGACAAACTAATGGGGAAATAGTAAAAGAAAAAACACAGACACAGACTGAGTGACAAACAGACAGAGAAAATCTCGCTGTTTGATCACAATCGCCAATAGAATAGTCTGTTGAGTCTTACTCTTCACCTTATCGTTTAGAGCAGATTCTATTACCTGTGGTGTTTGGCCGGGCGCCCAAATCAATCTGTCCAGAGCATAGGACGCCGTTTGTAACTCGTGACCCAGAACTGATTAGGGTGGATCGGTCTGTGCACAACTGCAATCTGGCCTTGGCTACTCAAGGCCTATCCTGTGAACTACAACTTGGCACAAGGAATACAGTTATGTTTTACAACGAAATTCTTTGATAAACTTATAATTGCTGTTTTCATAGCTAGATTTCTTTACATTGTTTATTTGTTACATTTTTGGGAATTCAATTCAAACAGCAATCTTTCGTTATTTCCCTTATGCTTTTACTAAGTGACAAAAGCTGTATCGGCTTTTCTTGTAAATCGAATTCAAGACATAACGATAAATAGCTAACATGTCAAATTAAAAAAAAAAAAACTCTCTACAAGAAACGTCCATTCTATTATTCAAATCGCACTATTGTTGATTGGTGTTTCTTTCGAATATTGAAATACGTAAACTGGTGAAAAGTTTGATCAAAACAATAAGGAAACGTAAACTTTATTTTGAAATTTCACCTCTAATGTGCTTATCTAAGAAAAAACATAAAAGTGTCCAATGTGATGTTCCAGTATGAAAACAAAGCACTGAGGGCTTTATAGGGAACAACAGTTTTGAAGATAGTTCGTTCAAAGGAAACATGGACAATTTAAAAAGAAGAATAGTTCAGGTCAGAGAAGTATGATTTATAGAGATAGAAAGAGAGAAAGAGTGGATCGGGAGTTATTGGGGAGAGTAATAGTGTGATAAAAGTAGGTGGGAAGAGAGAGAGAGAGAGAGAGAGAGAGAGAGAGAGAGAGAGAGAGAGAGAGAGAGAGAGAGAGAGAGAGAGAGAGAGAGAGAGAGAGCGTGAGACCTAAACAGCTGGGAATTTTTAAAGCCAACAGAATGAACACTTTGTCTTAGAGATTATCTTTTAGATGCTATGTCTTTCAGGCCAGTATAATAAGACAATTGCTATTCATGTTTAATTCGGTCTACTAGAGTCGCAGAGGATAATAGTTTATTGTGACCTCATGCCTCACGCAAATACGTTAGCAAGTAAAAAAAAAAACGTTTCACCGTATTCTGATTTTTCCCAGGTTCTTTGTTCTATCACAATAGACTCGCTTTGTTTTGCTGTCTTTGCTTTTTATTTTTATATTTTTTTGGATAACTAAGGGAATTGAAAAATAATTCGAATAACAATTCTTTGCTAACATCTGGCTGGTCATGTCGACTTTCACATGACATAACTGCCTCTTGACTCTTTTTTCTTGTTTCTTGTTGTTTTGGAAACCACAAAAGGTTAACGGGGTATAAGAGAACTTAGTAATTCATCGGAGAGTGACATAATAAGGCAATCAGAATTGTTTTTGTTTTTTTGTTTCTTTTGGGGTGTTTAATACCTTTTTCTTTAAAAAATTACCAGCCAATCTTTGATTAAAATAAGCGTAACACTTTATCTAATGTGTTTATTTAGGATAAGAGAAAAATATGTAAACATCTTTTATAATCAGAATAAAATTATGATTTTGAACTTGTGCTCGTCTTGTTATTATCATTTTGTGGACATAATGACAGCCTTTAACATCTCATTGAAAACCCCAGAACATTCGGTATCACAGCAAATATTTATTTCTTATCTACTGATAAGTATCATATTATTACGTTTTAAAGAAAACGCGATTTAAGTTACCGTTGCCGAAAAGAATGCAGTATTCTAAGAATAGGATAGCTTACTAAATTAATATTTAGTGAAGTTCATTTTCGCTTCATAGCATTATATTATTAACTATTTTTCGGATAATATAACTTATCACAGTTTTTATCCTACACACATTATATTGTTAGCTGTCTGACAATTACCACATTAAATTAGATTTTCCGTTCGCTTATTGATCAAAGCTTTTCAGTTTATTTCTAGCTCTGCACATTACTCACATTTTTAGTCAGCGCTGGATTCCTGCTGCATGGCGGCTGATTTAGCAAGCAGTCGCACCAAGAGAGTTCTACTTAATCCTTAAAAATTATACACTTATTGCTGCTGTAACTTCATTTACTACTACTACTACTACTACTACTACTACTACTACTACTACTACTACTACTACTACTACTACTACTACTACTACTACTACAGCTGCTGCTGCTGCTGCTGCTGCTGCTGCTGCTACTACTACGACTACTACTACTACTACTACTACTACTACTACTACTACTACTACTACTACTGCTGCTGCTTCTGCTTCTACTACTACTACTACTACTACTACTACTACTACTACTACTACTACTACTACTACTACTACTACTACTACTACTACTACTACTACTACTACTACTACTACTACTACTACTACTACTACTACTACTACTACTACTACTACTACTACTACTACTACTACTACTACTACTGCTACTACTACTACTACTACTTCTTTTACAATTGTTATTATTATCATTATAATAATAATAATTATTATTATTATTATTATTATTATTATTATTATTATTATTATTATTATTATTATTATTATTATTATTATTATTATCATTATTATTATTACTACTACTTGAGCTTCTTTGAGATGGTTACATCGCAAAAAAAGGTATTCGAGTTACTGTATATTTTTACTACTACTACTACTACTCATGCAAATGTTATAGAGAGAGAAAACGGGAGAGAGAGACAGAGAGAGAGATAGAAAGAAAAAAAAAGAGAGAAATGGAGAGTGAGAAAGAAAGGCAGACAGGCAGAGTTAAATAGTTCGAGAGAGAGAGAGAGAGAGGGAGAGAGAGAGAGAGAGAGAGAGAGGGAGAGAGAGAGAGAGAGAGAGAGAGAGAGAAAACTAGGGGGGGGGCAGACCATGTAAACATACTTATTAAGCAAAGACAGAAATAGAGAATTGCAAAGCAAGATAAAAATAAAGTCATCATAATACAATAAGACTTGAAACGTTATTTTACTTTTCTTTTTAATTTGAAATGTAAACATAAAATTAAAATTTTACGAGAGTAAAGCTGTAATTTCTAGGCTGATTTAAAAACTGTCCTCGTCAATAAAAAAACAAAACGTTGTCTATTTTGAAAGTTCGAATTCATTCGTTTAAGAAATTTAAATGTTTTTTTTTCCTGTGTTAGGATGTAACTCAAACTTAATTAAAAAAAAATAACCAACTTAACAGGCTGTTTACCAAAAACAAAATTACAACACAAATACCATTTAAAATAAACCATACGGAAGGCAATATGTTAAAAAATATATGGACAAGAATTTTTATAACATAAATTAGAAACGAAATAAAGTTGCGCGCGCATTCACACTGTTATCTCATCTTCAATACACAAAATTAATTTTTACTGGATTAGCACCCACAACATGTTGCATGTGATGCGTAATAACATTCAAAGTGATATTTATTCCAAAAAGTTTACAGAATTTTCATAAGAGGAAGAAATAAATTGTGAATAAAAGAGAGAATGCTCTGTAGCATAATTATATGGTGAGAGTTCCGCTATCTGGGGCTTAAGACGAGAGCATGAAAGTAGACTGAAGTAAGGCAATGACAGGTAAAAATCATTTCATGCTCTGCACGTTAAACATGTGTGTATTAATCGCATATAAAATAATATAATGATAATATATATTTGAATGCTTCAATTATGATACGCAATCCATCTACCTGTTAACCCGAAGAATAAAACATGATTGTGTTATAATTTGATATTATTTTCTGTCAGCGTCAAATGTTAGATTTAAAACTGCTAACAGCTGTACCATGCTCATTCCCTCGTAAAATTATCGCTATTCTTTTAATCACTCTTTGATGGCGATGATTTTTGTTCTGTCACTCCAAGGGCTGATGTTGGAGACATACCGTTATTTCATCTTTTTATTTCTCGGTTTTTTATTCCAAAGCTGTTAAGCTATTTTCATAAATTCTAGATTGTTATGTGAGCTTAGGCGAAGGTCTGGGGAGGGAAATGCTATATTCCCGTGAGGTGCTCTTTTGAAGAGGTTGTTGGGAAGTTTTTACTGCTCTCACACATCTTGCTCTCTGCTCTCCAAACACTACAGACCAGTCCTATGTAAACTGCTGCGATAAAATGCCCTTAGGAATTTTCAATCAAAACTTCTTTTATATAAAAGTGTCTTCGATGTAGCTAGAAAAGGCACACAAAAAAAAATAAAATTGCCCATTGAAATTTAAGGCAAAGGTATACATTCGGTATGGTTTCGTTACGCCATAATTATGTTGGGTTTTGTTTTGTTTGTTTTTTTGTTTGTTTTTTGTTGTTGTTTTTCTTTTTTTTTTTTTTTTTGTTGCTTTTTTGTATCAAGAAAATCGAAATTTCATAGCTTCGCAATCTTTTGGACAGGTTTTTATTTGTTGGTTGAGAGACCGTGACATGTACAATCGAGATAAAGCTATACTTGTATCATTTGTTTCGTTTCTCAGAATCTTTGGTATCTGTTATCACATAATTTGGATCGTTTAACAAATGCCGCCATGATTCAGTTTCAAGAACTCGGGTAGATAAAATACGAGTAATATAATTTTTGCTTTAAATCACAGACGGAGAGGTGTGAGATTGGAACCATCTGTGATGACACAAAACACCAGGTTTCGGCGTGTGATACTGTATACAATGTTTTCGCCAAGAACGCTGGACGCAACGTGGAATTGAGCAGATTCTCCTGTATTTCGTGCCGGAGCGCCAAACCCATTTTTCTGGCGGAGCGGCGAGGAATTGAATCTGTCTCTAGAGGGTGTGCGACTCACGGCTAGGCTAATCGCCAACCTAAGCGCGCTTGATAGACTCCCTTATTCAATTTGCATTTTTATTTTGCATTTCTGCCACCAGATGTGGGTTAACAGATACGGGCAAAGCTTTCGACGGGCGTCTTGTCTTAAAGACTGAAGAGTCTAGTTGACTTTTAGCGCTTATTGAGGCTGCTGGTAAATATCTGCCGGATCTCTAGCGAAGGGAATCGTTGTAATACTTGACATTTAGGCTCGAAAACGATAAACGTTGAAAAGAAACCATACAGAGCGACATTTCTTGTGGCTCGTTCTTAAAATGAGGTGTAATTCCAGCACTCCTTAGCTTAGAAAATGTTCTGCAGGTGTCGATTTCAATCTTGAAAGGCAGAACTTTTGTTTCGTTTTGCACTAAGCATTTTTCCCAAGCTTCTTGCACAATGCTAGACATGTAAATTCTTCCTTGTAAACTCCTCTTTTATGATGATACTTGTCACGCACAAGAGATAACGAGATGTACACTTGGGTGTGATGGTGATGGGGAGGGAAGGGGGCAGGAAGTTGGTGGAGAGGAAAGAGGATTTAATGGTTGTAAATCTCTTATAATTATGGATTTTAAACATATAGTACATCAACCAAACTAATTTGTATGAGTCTATCGTTGTTCTTCATACAATCTAAAATGTTTATCTCTCAGAGCATTTTTCACGGGTACACAAATCTGGTAAGCCCATGATTTTTCCATGATATGATCTTAAAATTAGCCATTTCACGTTTTGTAACCATCACTGCAAACAGTTCAAATTTGAATTGCTGTTAAAAAAATGTCCCTCTTCATAAAGAGGCTCTTCCCCATCTATCCCCCCCCCCCTTCCCATGTTTCTTGTTTCTCTTTGATTGGGGTATACTATCTAGGGAGCAAAAATGCCTAACATTGGACAATTTACAAAATTATTTTAATACCTGGTAAACAAAACAGTGAAAAGAAAACTCAGTTTTTTTTAAGAAACACTAGTGTAGCATGCAGAGGTACTTAAGATAAGATTGTCTAATCCTAGAAACATATACTTCCAATGTATGTGGCGGTCTAAACCACCTTTGAGAATGGTGCCAACAGTATATCAACACATCGCGAGATTTTCTTCTCTTGTCCATAGAATGATAAGTATTGCTATACAGCAGCAGCAGCAGCAGCCATGACTTGCTATCTCTAAATAGCATCGCCTGTAACCGACGAACTTATAAGGACGGCAGATGATGGGCCCAGCAAATAAGATGTAACTGCTTACCGTCAGCCCTAGAGAGATACTAAGTGCAGTGGTGTTTTAACTTCTTGAGTCCCATATCACAGTGTCGTTTTCAAATCTAGGATGGAGCTGATAAGGCTATGATAAGACCAGTCTCGGATTTACAGCAGAAAGTCACTTAGACTCTCATGATATAACCAATGCAACTGTTCAATAGCCACGCAGTAATAATTTGTTGAGAATAAGCTAATTTCTAAATCCATTGTGCAAGTTTATCCTGTTGAATCCAGTCACTGTGCATGTCTCAAGCCAGAATGGTCCTTCTGAAATCAAGGAACATCTTTGTATCTCTACGGAAAAAGCAGGGTTTCAACCTAAAGAATCTTTTGCCCGACCATGAAACTTTGTAATAGAGAAAAGCAAGGGTAAGAGTAAAGACATAGTTGTTTACATCTTGAAAGCTCATAAATGCAACGGCCCCTTTGAGTTTTATCGAGATAACAAATATACTCTTCTGTTTTCTTTCCTATTACTAGGAACTTAAACCCTTTATAAAACCACATGCACTTCTCTCAAGACACTTGCAAGCCGTCATTATGAACGAGTTCTTCATAAAGCATGCAGCTCACTGACCACTTACACTCTTCTAAGATATTTTTAAAGAACCACCACTCCATCAAAAGTAATCTCTGGGTTTTGAAGTCTATGAGTTAACTTTCCTTTCATCCCGCCACGTGAGAGATTTAATTCATATCTCCTCACACAACTGATGGTTCCTCTTCTTGTTCACAACACCCGTGTGTGATTCAGACATTAGAAGTACACTGTAATGGGTAAAGGCCACATCAAAGTCTTTGCGCCTCAAACCAAGAATCTCTGATAGCTGACAGTGGCATCAGCTCACCTGTGTGCAAAACGACTGTTTAGAATGGTGCCACCCAAAAAGTTAGAGTTAAAAGCGAAAAACAGGTGAAAGAGAAAGTTCAAAAACCCTTGGAAAAATAGCAATTAAAGTCGTAGACATCAAGTGGAAATGTCACAGGAACCTTTTGTTGTATGGATTGATGAGTATTCACAATATTCTGAAGCTAGGAGCCTCAACTCTGCAACTTGGTGAAGTAAACGAGAAGGTGAAAATTACACTGTTTCAAGCATCAATCCGTGAGATCTAGGCAAGGAAGATCATCTTTGTGTTTTCACTATTTATGAGCAAAATGTTTAGGAGACACAATAATAAATTGGAAGTGTTGAAAGTTTTGATGTCACAAGAAAACCAAGGTCCCAATGTTTCCTTAGATCAAATATACCGCAGACGATTTTTTGTGGTTTACTTTTCCTGATCACTTTGTAGCTTTCGAGTTACTGAAAGAAGATTAGAGTTATTTATCTTCGAGAAAACTATCATAAAGATCTAGCCTAACAAATTACTTTTGAGACATTTCTAGTTTAAACCGCCAGAAATTCTAAACCGCATTTTTTAAAAGCCTCTCTTCGACTTAACGTTTTGCTCTTTCTCTCATGCCAAATGAAGACCAAAAATAATCTCAGTTGAGTATATTCTCTATAATAAATTTATCAACTAGATACATTGAATACGAGGGCAGGCTGATAATTAAGTTCCGTTTAATCATAACTTTTTAATTTTTCACAGCATATACATAAACAATACGTCAAACGAAAGCTTAATATCTCAGCTACATACTTAGCACTCTATTTTTCGATGTAGTCACCGTCGCGATCAACACACCGCCTCCAACGTTTCACTAGTTGGCTCACGCCGTCAGCGAAGAATTCAGACGGCTGTCCACGGCACCATCTGCGAACATCTGCGATAACTTCCTCATCATTGTCATAGTGATGGCCCTTCAGGTACTTCTTGAGTTGGGGAAACAAATAATAGTCAGAGGGGGCAAGATCGGGGCTGTATGCAGGGTGAGGTAGGGTCGTAAGTTCCAGCTGCCTTAAGGCGTCCTGAGTTTGGCGACTGGTGTGCGGGCGCGCATTGTCGTGTTGCAGGATTGAGTCCTTATCACGCCGAATACGTCTGAGTCGGAGTTTGAGAGCTCGGAGTGTTGAAATATATCGCTCAGAGTTCACAGTTTGCCCTTGCTCCAGAAATTTCATGTGGACCACTCCCTCCATGTCCCAGAAAACGGTGAACAAGACCTTTCTTGCAGAGGCAACAACCTTGAACTTCCTTGGACTTGGAGAAGTTTTGTGCCTATACTCCATCGATTGGGCTTTACATTCTGGATCGTAGTGGTGGACCCAGGATTCGTCTCCAGTCACAATGCGTTGCAGAAATGCTTCTCCTTCTGCATTGTAACGCTCTAAGAGTTGAGTACACATGTCCTTTTTCTGCGCTTTCATCTCTACAGTGAGCTGTCTTGGGACCCAACGGGGAGAGACTTTTCGGTAACCCAGTACAGTTGTGGCGATATGGTGCACTCGTTCTTTCGAAATGCCTACTTCATCTGCAATTTCCTTTTGTTTGACCCTTCGATTAGCTCTAATCATGCAGTCAACTTTCTCTCGATGAGCCGTGTCCGATGCGGAAAGGGGCCTACCCGAACGCTTTCGATCACGCAGAATTGTCTCTCTGGGGTCTTCCCCTTTAAAAATTCTCACCCATTTGCGAACTGCACAGTCTGAAATGCACATTTCACCATAAACTGTCTTCATTCTTGCATGAATGTTTGCAGCAGAACATCCCTCAGCTGCCAAAAACTCGATAACAGAGCGCTGTTTGATGAGAAGGTCATTGGAAGTCGCCATTGTCTCATAAACATGGCTACCACATCATGTGTTGCGCGTCACTGCATTATGAGCACGAATGACGTCACACAAACTTGTTGTTATAGTAAAGTCTAGAAAAATGGTTCGAGAGTATATGTATGAAATTTTAGGTCGATGTGACGAAAATTGACCTAGTTATTAGCAAACGGAACTTAATTATCAGCCTGCCCTCGTAATATTGCCAGTCCAGCATTGCACCGTTTCCCTGAATATCAAATGACATGCAGAAGACAGGAATAAGTAGAAACGCAGCTAAAATGGAGAATTCCAATAAAAAGACACATTTTAAATTAATTCTGCTTTTACAAACTAAAAGAGTGCTTCTTTGATTTGTACGTAGTTTCGTCTGCCCCAGCCTACATCGTTGTTTGACTGTTCTTTTGTTATAAAATACTATTTCATTGAGCGTATAATCGAAAGATGATGACGTTGTTTATAAACTATGAAATATCTGTTCTGTCTGTTTAACTTAAGAATATTTAGAAGAAATTATAAGTGCGGGAAATTATTTCCAAGGGTGAATTCGTCAACAAAGGCTGGCTTAAAATCACGGATAAGTAGAAAGTTTGAAATTGAATTTTTAATTAAAGTAAGATAAGTTCTACCCTCTATGGCACATAAGATTTTGTCTCTTCTTTAAGCAAGAATCAAGATTTATGTTGTTACCTCCAGCATCGTTTCAGCACATCATTATGTAAGCGTACCTTAATCTGACGAGATATCAAGCCGCAAATCTAGAGTCTGAATAATGCAAACAAGCTTAAAGCGGCTCAAATGTAATGGCATTTTCTAAGTGCAGCTCTAAACTGTTATCTTTACCTTAAATATATATTTGATAAACAGAATCTGCATGACGTCAATTGATCTTAAAATGCAATGAAAAAGGGTGTTTATGAAAATAAATTTAATAAATTGATGTGCAATCATGACAATGAGAAAATTAATACAGGTGGGGTGAAAATCAAATTGTTTGTGTATGCATTTAAACAGTTTCTGCTCACCAGAATAGGTTTCACAATACAGAGAACAAGGATGGCCTAGTCTAAAAAGTTGTTAGCATCAAGTTCAAATAGGAGAATAACAGATTTTATCAGTAAGTTAGCGCAAACAATCGAAATAAACGAAAACGGTTTTCCTTTTTTTTTGTAACCATTTTTGGACGCCTAGTCCTCGCCTTCCTTTTTTAAGAACTTGAAATGATTTGCTGATTTTTAGGCTTTGCACTTCAGACATCCTTTGCACATTGTGTGTCAAATCACATTTGTTGCTTTAAGGATAGATATTTTCATTTGTTCTTCAACAATCTTTTCTTGTTAGAGCGTAATAAAGTCGCGACGTTTTTGTGTTTTTTTTTCGCAAGATCCCCTAACAGATTCGGATTTTATAAAATTACCATACGTTTTTAACTAGGCACTCACATGAAGATTTTAGGTTAAAGTCTATATTCGATCTTCACAGAACTGATGGTGGCTGTTGACATAGTTTTTAACCGACTTTCGGGTTCCGATCCCAAAATAAACTCGCTAATACAGCTACAGCACGCAAAAAGAATAAGAGATAAGGTTAGTCACAAAAACAAACGAATCGTACAAAGATTAAAAAAAAAGAAATATTTTATTTGAGCCACACTTAATGGAAACTTTAAAGATAGTTTTATACGAGTAATTTAGTCATTTTATTTTCTATTCATCTTTGATTTTGGGTGCAACTTGCGACACAAACTCATGTCACTCTCTCAAGATGTTATCAAATTAATAATTGTTGTACATAATTGTATGCTTGTTGAGGATTAAGACTAAGGTATCTGTGATTCTAAAAAAATGTTTCTATAACAAACTAGCCGTAACTGTGTACAAATCTTTTTTTTTCGATAGATGTCTATGACTCTCCCATCTACCTTTATGTCCGCTCACATCTAGATCTCTGCTCTTTGTTTTGGAGAGGCTTTTCTAAACTATGGATCTTTTTCTTACATTCAATTGTTCACTGTGAGTTGTATCTACAGGTTTAGTGAGTGCATGTCCGCGCAAGTAAAGGTGAGATCAACTCTTATCTCGTCAGATGTCCGCAAAGGGCAACTCGTCGCTGGTCAGACAGACTGTTTCACAGTAACTCGACACTCCAGCTCTGGGTCCTCGCGAGCCGGCCAACTTCTACCCCAGTACTAGATCTATGCCTACAACGACATTTTTCTCGTTTTTTTTTTAATCTATTGTCCATTTACTCTCTCTCTCTCTCTCTCTCTCTCTCTCTCTCTCTCTCTCTCTCTCTCTCTCTCTCTCTCTCTCTCTCTCTCTCTTCTTTCAAGCATGAGATAAACCGCTGTCAACCCTCACTATTGGATGAGACAGCTTTCAGAATCGCCGTCCAGCTATCACTTTGTTACCTCACTCTGTCCTCCTCTCTCTCTCCGCTCCTCGCCTCACCACCCACTCCTTGTAACCCTCATGCCCTCTCCTCCCCTCACCAGTGGCCTCTGTGAGGCCTTGTCTCTAACGCTCACAGCCTCAACACTCCCGTTCCATTGAACGTAAGGTTTGCCAGAACTTTGGGAACATCTTCGGGGGCCAAGCGAGAACAGACGGTAATCCAGCTGGTAGCGGGGATTTGCTCGCTATTTTGCAACCCACCCGTGTGATGAGCGCAAAGGTTTACCTGGAGAGTTGGACAATCTAATGCCACACTACACGACAGCTTTGTGAGACTTACAAATGCATTGCCAACATCTGTGCATTCCAAGAATAGTAGACTACACAGAGCAGTATTGAGTATTCAGTACACAAAACGATAGACTTCATCATTGCAAAGTAGCAAAATATTGAATTATTATTGATAAGTTTATATTAGGATGAACACTCGTTCTATCGAAATAAAACCAAATTGTATGTGAGCTATACTTTTATGAATGAGTTCAACGCTGATTCTTTATCAAAAAGAAAATATAATTATACGCAGAGCGATTTCTTGGCGAGAAATAACCGCAATACTGAAGGTAAGTAAAACTGACAGAGGTAAAGCATTTTATTCCACAGTTTAAAACCTGGTTCAATGTCAGTCGACAAGATTTATTTCACAAATTGAAATATTGTTGATGAGCTTAGTGCAATGTGAGGCAAGCTCAGTTTTGTTTTGTTTTTTTTTTAGGTGAAAATGGTTTGGTTCCCATGAAAGAGATATAATAAACCAATTCGAAAGTTTTTAGAAAAAAAAATAACTTTACGAAATTAATCCCAATACGGATCGTTTTATAAGACCTATAATATATTATATTCTTTATGCAGCTAAATTTTGTTGAGAATTATGATGCAAAAACTAGAAATGCATTTAGTTGCTGTTGAATATAAGCATACTAAAACTGTTTCTTACGGTGACAGCTTTTTTTCTTGTTTTTTTCAGACATAGAATGTAAGGTTATAAAACTGATAAAACAGCAACGTTCCGTCAAATGATATTATTTCTTTGTCACAATTATTAACTTTTTAAAGTCCTTATTTTCATGAAAAAAAGACAAAAAATAATATTCGAACGCAATCTAGATTATTATTTTTTTCCTTTCGTTTGGTTTGGTTTTTTTTTTTTTTCTTTGGGGGGAACGGGAAGATGGGAGGTGTAAAACTTTTCAAGTACAGAGAGTAACTAATGAAAAGCTATGCCGCTTATACGATAGACTCGAGGAGAGCGTAGGAAAGGGCAAGTGCGTTTTAAATGTTAAAACTTCTTCAAAGAAAAGGTAGATAAAAATGAGTGTCTGTTAAGGATCCAAATATACTGACTTTAAGTGACATTTTAATGAAAATCTAATTAAACCGCATGACAAAGGTTGTGTTTGCAGTCTAAATGCAGTTCAAGCAATCCCAGCCTCGGAAGAGTATTGAAATAGTACCCAGCAGTACTGGACAAATCATTTCAGAGAAGATATCGGACACTTTAAACAATTAGAATGTGTCTAGCATCAGATCTAGTCCAGCTTGAAGTTGGATTATTCTATTAAAAGTTTGGTTGTTTGTGATCGTTTTATGCCATCACTTTATAAATCTACTTCCTTAGCTATTAAAAGATGTTGTGTATAAAATATGCATCTTCTTCTGCGACATAAAGGCTACACACGCGAATCTTAGAACATCTTAGTTTATCAACCATTGAAGTGTACAGAGAAACAATAGAGGAAAGAGTTTTTACGTACTTTTTCACGTATCGCTATGAACATTTGAGAAATGTGAGAAAGTACCGGTATTCTATTTGAAGTATACAGAGAAACAATAGAGGAAAGGGTTTTTACGTACTTTTTCGAGTATCGCTATGAACATTTGAGAAATGTGAGAAAGTACCGGTATTCTATTTTAAAAGCTCACGCCAGATAAGGTGACCGCCACTGATCTAGAAGCTAGGGATAGAGGTCGTGGCTGTAGTCTGGTTCACAGACTCCGAGAATTTCTTTAACTTTATGTGGTACCAAAAAAGTAGTTTCCTGTAAAATCATTTTATGACTTATTATCATAATGAAAACAGAATTCCCAGTCGCCTTGATGGGGAAATCTATCATTTGTCATGTTTTAGAATTCCGTAAGAGCACGCCAATTTTGTCCCTTTTATTAATCGGCTGAAAGTTGCGGAAACATAGATGATAGTGATAGATTATAGAGTCTTATTTCTAAATTTACATTAAAGTCAACTTGATAAATCAAACTACTCACCTAAACATTTCTTAAATAATAAGCAGCAGTTACAACTAAACTAATTTAAGTGCAAGTACATGATTCTTGAATATTATATGAGAACTAGATATACAGACTGCTCTGCTTTAGTGTGGAATATAAGCTCCATCATCAGTAAATCTTTTGTACTGCACAGGAAGTTTTGAGATTTTTTTTTAATTTTTTCCGTATGTGCCAAAGTCTTGTTAGGTCTTCAACGTGATTCAGGCTAGAGCGAAGACTTCTCCATCCGGGACTGTTATTTTCATTGGTGACATAATAGGTAACTTTTCAATTTAAAGGTTGTAATCAGAATCATGTCTGCCAATTTTTAAATTGGAATGATAATCGATGAAAAAAAAGGAAGAAAACCATGTTTTCTTATTTCAAGTTAGACTGTTCGGGTTAAAGTTAGGATCAGGGCTAGTCTGTGCCTAACACCAATTTTGTTTAAAAACTTTCTCTTATGGTACACGGGTTAGCTATCAGTGTAAAATTTGTAGTTTTCCTGTTTGGACTTGTTTCATTTTTGGCTGTTAATGTCGCTAATGGAGTATTGGTGAATCAGTCAAACGTTGCCAGTTGTTTTTTGTTTTTTTTATCAATTTATCCATTTTCTTGATGGAAGTTTCATGCAATTGTATTTTTTATTCGGTTTATTTTGTTTTTAATCGATAACCGTTCAGTCTGATGTCACATTTGACCGTTCGATGTTCAACAGCATCCTCACGAGTAGGAAACACTTGACAAAGTTGTACGCAGTATGCAGGATCAGACGAGAAACATGATGCTAGTGTATAATTATTCTAAACGACATTACATCCTTACATAACAAGAACTAAACAAGTTCGGCAGAACCCTCCATACTCTCATCGCAATGAATACCATAGCAGGATTATTAGACCAAGCGGCAGATGTATGATACCTAAAACTAAAACCAGCCAATATATATATATATATATATGTACTCATTGAAAGCAAGCTGTCTGTTATCACAATGGGTCTGTCTCGGCAGCTGCTTTTTTCTCTGCGTATAACACAATTTAAGCACCTCATCTTGTTTATAGTTGTTGGCTGTTTTTATCAAGTCACCGTTATTTATATTCACATCGGCAATTTTTCTTCATACCAGATCATTTTGTTTCATAACAAGATACGTCTTTTATGATTCTCTCTTCAAAACAACGAAATCTCTTCGACAAATTATATTTTGCGTTGGTTTGTTTTGTTCTTTTTTTAGAATATTTGCATGTTGCTACATACGATCTTATGTAGTGATGTCTAACGATCTTGTGAGGACCTTTCCCCTTACATCTTTTTTTCACTCCACCTAACTTAATTTCACTAATACAAACAACTTTAAAATTCATCGTTAGTGAAGTCAACACAACAGGAAACCTGCATCAGCCATACTTTTGATCTGATTTTTAGGTTCAGTGATTTGGGTTAAATTTTTTCTAGCATTTGATACTGAGAATTTGAGTCTTTTAAAAGTCTTTTTATGGGATAATATGGTAAATTGAAACCGAAAAAGATTGGATGGAATTATGAAAGAATTGCACCTCTGACATCACTAATCATACATTTTTATACCTATAGAAAAGATACTATTTACTTATTTCAGATATAATTCAATAAATCAAGAATGGATGTCTTTCTATATTCCCTTACCTGACGATCATTATATATAGAGAGGTGCATCAGTACGAAAATAGATCTAGGATACGGATTTTCACACGTTTAAAGAATTGATATGTACATTTTCTTGATAAAACCGCCTCATATCAAAACCACATTGCTGATGAAACACAACGGTGCTCTAAACATTTATTTTCATTTTAAGTACTATTGGCAGTTTTCTTCATTCATGTTCTCATGGAGAAGAAGACAGAGAAGACAAAAAGTATATAAACAGTTATTGTCATAGCCGGCTTGGATGATAAACAATCAGTTTATATTATGTTGTTTACCAGGCATTAGTTGAAACCATATTTGGGTATAAGAAGCAAAAAACGGGGTTTTGTTTATTGCTCACACTAACAGGATATATTGTTAATATTTTCAAAACAAGGAAGCTGCGCATTTTGCATTAAGTTAAGATTGAGTGATAGAAAAATGCCATTGTTCCCTCACATCTTACCATAGTTCAGTGACTTTTTGTTTTGGATAAGAGGATCAAAGTGTCTTTATTTTAAACTAATTATTCTCATTAGTACTCACGGTTAATAGAAACTATTGGCGCAGAGACGAGCTAGATCCAGCAGTATTTTACTCGCCTTAAATGTGCCTATGTGTATTGTTATTTATCTCAGCTCAGTACAGTTCTTCATACGTAGTTGTTTTAATTTTAGAAGGGCTCACTAATTCAAATGCTCTAGATATCCGATTCTATGCAAATAGAATACTTTTAGCCTGCACTTTATATATACTATAGTCCTATTCGTTATGTAGAAAAAGCCCAAGTATTATGACAATGAGATTTTACACATTTTAAAATAAACACGTTTTAGAGAATATCGGACTATAGCGTTTTGATTGTATTTTTAATTTTGGTTATTTTGATTTTTGCATGGACACAACATAAAGTTGTTTGAGAATCTCTAAACCCGCCATGAAAATGCAATAGGTTTAAAAAAAAAGATTTTATTTGACCTGATTGAATTATGACAAACATCCATGAGAAACATTGATCTCTCTAATGATTATAGTGAAATCGAGTTTCTGTGCTTATAAATAATTCACTTACCAATCTCAAGCATTCATGATGTTGTAGTAACCAACTTTATCTATTTTCAAGAATATTAATAAATTAAACCATTAACATTAATCATCGTATTTTCAATCAAAATTAAACGTGTCTCCCAGGTTTAATAAAATAGTGACCTTGGCCTACTAACATCACCCGGATGTAGATTGTACTCAGTTGGGTAAAGAGGAAGTAGCGAAGAAACCGTTAATCAAACAATCGACGCAATCTCTATGATCTGCCTGGGTCTGTTTAGCTAGATTGTCTGTTTATTGGCTCGAGGACAGCACCAATCCCGCTCTGAGGAATCCCTGTACAGCAGATGTAAGGAACGTACTCGTCTACAGAAACTTACTAGCTTGTTTATTTGATACATAGCATTCTAGATTACAGCTACGCGTTTCTTTATCAAGTTTTTGTTATGCCTCGTTGGCTGAAGGCGAAGAAACTGTGGCGCACAAAAAAATGGTATTTAAAGTAAAACATAATTATGAACATAAGGGCCGCAAACATAATATTTCAGATGTCTGAATTTTTTTCTAAGATATTTTTAAAGCATTGAATGCCCAAAGCATCAAAGGTGTTATAGAAACATCAGCAAATTCCGTCCCCTCCCCCCCCTTTTTTTTTCCCCATTTCTCTCTTGCTAAAGACGGGTGGGTAACTGGATCCACTTTCTCTTGATTTTTATTTGTGAATGGCGTCATCAATGGTGCTTTGGGGTCTTGTCTTTTCATACATACCCTGCCTGGTCAAAGTCTGCTTGATATGCGGAAAAGGTTGAAGCAAATATAATAATCATGAAGCAACCTCTGTAGAGTTGTTTTTTTCTTTTTGCAGTGCGCACAACACAAGACTTTTGGGGGCCACATTTAATACAATCTTTGCTATGAGAGAATCAAAGTATTGTTTTTTAAATTATGGTGGCGTTTCAATGTGTTTATCTCCATCGGGAAATAGGTTTCTGGAACATACATTAAGGCTATAGGGTTTTCATTATGAAATTTAAAAAAAAGCTTGCTTAAAAATGAGAAAGAAAAAAACGTATACATTTATGCTCGTTAAGAAATTGTTCCGTTCCTCAAACGGAAGTTACAAATTTCCACCGATTTTGTGCGGGAAGACAGCATTATTGTATTTACGCAATGTTAAACAAGAAGGCAGACAGCTCGTTAGCTTCATAGATCGTTAAATGCTTCACCACCGAAAGAAGAAAATAAAGGAGTGTGGTGAATTTTGATGGGCAATATTAAAACTGATGCATATTCATTGCCGAAAAATGGAAAAAAGATAAAGCGATGCTAGGAGCCAAGAAAGAAAATTAATTAAATGTGGACATTTTCAGACAGTGGTCAAACAAAAAAAACCACAAGGGCCCACGGCTAAGAGAAAGGTAAATATATTAAGGAAAATGAATAAAAGAAAAGCGGGAAGAGGAAAGACAGCTGGGGCATCAGAGGTTACAGCTCAAGGAAAAAAGATCACAAACTTTCGAACCAGACAGACAGCTAATTTAATAGATTTAGAATTTTAAGGCATGTTGCAGGCATTTAGAGATGGATGAAGATAAAGATAAGGAGATACTTTGACAGCGATAAAAAGACTGAGACAGAGATACAGAGGGAGCCTAAGGAAAAAGAAAGAAAGACAGAGAAAGAGATTGAGACAGACAGAGAGACTGAGAAATTACAAAATAAAGTGCTCCAGCAAAGAGTCAATCGTTCTTTGGTGTTGAATTTGTCGCCGCATTTTTTGTTCACTTCACCAAACCTCACTTCTCTTAGCCAAGTACTGTGGAACATTTTAAAAACATCTTCTAAATACCTCAGTCTGGTGATACTGGTAACATACGCCCTGTCGAATTTAAATCTAGCGATTGTAATTTTAAAAGTGGTTATGCTAAAAGGCTGGAAATCTTAGCTGTGTTCAGCATTCATAGGATTAATTTCCCTGCCAAAATCCTTTTTCTCTGCGGATTTTGTGTGTATTTTTTTCTGTCTTGTCTTTTGCGCACCTTTGAGTATTTGTATTATAAAGTAAATGCTTTTATAGGTTTAGGTTTCTGTGAATAAACATTTTCACTTTTTGTTTTGAAAACGTTTTAATGAGTTCTAAAGGCAATTATTCTTTTTTTTTTTTTGATCGCATTCCTTTTTATACATAATAAATCATGAATATTTTGTCCTAAAACTTTAAATGGTATTTAGTAAAAAATATATTTAAAAATTCGGAGGGACATAGACGTATTCTAGAGGAATAATTGAGGAATAGCTTAGTGCGTGTCACTCACGTACTTTGAAAGATGTGATCTCTTTTTTGATTTCATAAATTTGGGCGTCGGTAACCTCACGGACTAATCCAGGCTCTGAAAGCTAAAGACATTACTCATTGCAGATTTTAGCTTTTTTCTGCATCTGTGGATGGGCGGCTTTATTCAGTAAGGCCTTGTCTTTTAGATCCTGCCCTACCTGACTGAAACTCATGAATTTGTAAGTTTGCCAAAAAATAAGATTACGTGGCAAAACAGGACGTTCCAAAAAATCAACCAGCAGTTATCAGTCTTTTGATGGTGGTATGATATTCGATGGATTAATCTACCCTAGCACGTTTCAAAAATTGAAATCAAACTGTGTGGAACTTCTCCTTAGCTCTAATACCTCTGTGTACAGTCAGGAGCAATGTTCTATATTTATAGCAACTTTTGTTTTCCTCGCAACGAAAAACACCGATTCTTACCCGGCGTCTCGGCAGATTGTTGACAGGAATGTGACCATGATAAGGTTTAATGCTGCGGTACTTGTGACCCTCAGACTTGGAGTTGCTAGCTTTCCCCAACTTCCTTTCTACTCAAACTACCTGTCTGCTCTCCTCTTGCTTTGTGGTCGCAGCCCTTAATCATATTTCCAGAATGTTGCGCCATGACTTGTAATTGTCCTCCGATGATCATTCATTGGACGTAAAATTTTACCTGAATTTACAAATGGAATCCTGACTTTAACACTACTGTATTAATGTTAACTTTTCACCAAGAGAATCCGTCTAATAGTTTTGCAAAGCTTTCTGGGCTATTACAAATCTGTCGATTCCAACAAATGAAAGTAATAGTCTTTTACTGGCCATGGTCTTTATACCTGTGTGCGATTAGAATTCGCAAACTAACTTTGACTCAGAAAGATCGGAAACAATCATTTTTTTTAAGGTCCGAAAGTTTAGCGTCTACTACTAAACTCTCTAACAGTAGAGTTGTGGCATTTACGGTGGTAACGTAGGGGTCATCTGTCAACGCTAGTACTGTCTGCAGTCCTTGAAGCCGATCGGCAGCAAGATATTATCATGTTCTCAGTAATGTCTAGAGCTGTAAAATCGACAAGTACTCCGAAATATCTAAGTTCCTTGGTCCTGATCGCTAGAATCATATTGAGTAGTTTAGACCCAGACATTACCAATGTTGAGTTAAAGATGTATACTTTTTTTCTCCATTAAAAAAAACGGCAAACATTTTTGGTCCGTCAGTTTTTCTAACCACTATTTCAACAAACACCTCTGCCATGCTCCATCACAATTGGAAACATATTTCTTGTTGTGACTGAGGAGTCAGGTTAGTTCTAGCTGTTTGGATTGCGTGACCTCTTCGAGTTGAAGCTTTCCGACAGCCTCGGTGTGGGAAGTCTCTAGAAGGTTGCAGTTTCTTTTTCACATTAGCTTGGTTTCAGTGGGGAGGTGGGGAACCTGCTATTTTACCATCTGATTAATGGAAGTGAAATAATATGGTTATACGGGTAAAATGGGTAAAACAGATCGGCAATTACATTACTGTCCATGGGTACTTACAATGGTTGTAAACCATTAGTTTGATCTTTTAGTTTATTACGCATGTAGAAGTTAATTCCACTTCTCTCTCTCTCTCTCTCTCTCTCTCTCTCTCTCTCTCTCTCTCTCTCTCTCTCTCTCTCTCTCTCTCTCTCTCTCTCTCTCTCTCTCTCTCTGTATCTCTCTCTCTCTCTCTTTCTCTCTCTCTCTCGCTCTCTCTCTCTCTCTTTCTCTTTCTCTCTTTTGCTCTCTCTCATTCTCTCTTTCTCTTTTGCTCTCTCTTTCTATCTCTCGCTCTCTCTCTCTCTCTCTATCTATCTATCTATCTATCTATCTATATATATATATATATATATATATATATATATATATCTTTCTCTCTATGTGCCTATTTATCTATCTATCTCGGTATCTCTCTCTCATCTTTCCCAGTTTTTACATTTCTAATGTTCAAAACCATAAAGATTTTACCACCGAAATTTTCATATATTGATCGACATTGTATGTACAGAAACACTTAAATCTTTAAAGAAAAGTGAAGAAACCATAAAGAAAAGCGGTGTGAGTCATAAGAAAATAGTCTTTGAAATATAAAACATTGCCCAGGAAAATCATCCCATCGTTTTCCCCAACAGTTTGTACATTGTGTAATTGTGTTTTCGCTTGTAACTTGAAATTCTAAAACTAATATTCAAAAATGATCAATATTCTCTCCTAGATGATTTTATAAGAGCAGCGTTTAAACACATCAGCCAATATTGTGGAATCTTTTCGCAACTTTTTCCATTCTTTATTGACTCTGCATAAAGAGTCACGGCCTTTTTACAAATCCTAATGAAGACAGACAGACAATTGGAATTCAAAATAATGTTGCGAGAAAGAGAGCGTCAAACGCTGACTAACTATGTCAACACTATCTTTGTGAAAAAGTTGTTGTCCGCAAGAGTAAATGCAAAGTGAATGAAAAAAAAAACAAAAACGAAGAAGCCAAATAATGTGTCATTGTACGAAATACGAAGAGTCCATTAGTTTAGAAATAAATCAAATTGAAATATTCCAAACAAAAAAAACCTGTAAAAGATAATTTTTTTTCTTATTTGTAGTGGCAGAAAAAAATGTTTCCTCTTAGCAACAAGATTAAATTTAAAGGGTTTACTGTTTAGTTTAATAATTAATACAAATATTGATTTAAAACAAAGATTTTTTCTTATTAAACCTAATTCAAATATATCCTTTAGCTGCAAACGGAAGAAATGAAATTTAAAATTTAAAATATGAACAAGATGTCTTCTGTCTTATGAATATTTGAAAAAACTCAAACCAGATAAAATACAAAAGTACAATATAAATTTGTTAAATGCTACATATTTCTATAAAATAATTGTAATGAAGAAATAAAAAAGTAAATCGTCCACTATTGATGTTGAATTAATTCTTTCATCACATGAAATTAATGATCAATAGGCTAAGACGAGCTTCATTCACATTTCTTCTTAAAATTGTGGGATTAAAAGCCTCTTGTTATTGGCGTTTGTGTTGTATTTTTTTTTTTTTTTTGTTGTGTTATTTTTTTTTTTTTTTTCTGTTTCTTCTTTAACGGGAAAAGTTTGCGAGCAAAAAATATATCAGAAAACTCGCCGTTTTTAACATTTATATACTATGGAAAAAAAATGTTTGCCCTTCTAGCTAATTTAAACCTGGTTTTTCATCGTTCATTGCAGCACAGAAGGAGATAGTTGATAAGAAGATCTTAGAATGCCAGAAGAGATGATCATGTCGTTAAAGCTATTAGTGATGTTTGGTTTCAACTCTCGTCTAAAAATCTTTCCTATTTTACATTCTCTCTCAAAGCAATAGATCTCACGGAGAGAGAGCTAAGCATTATGCGGATTTTAAGCTGAAGATCCAGATCACTATTTGAGTTGATTTAAGTCGTTCGATTTCGACATCTGAGAGCATGTACATCTTTGTGGCGAGTTATGCACAGTGCATTTCTAAAAGAGGATTTATAAATAAATAGAGCACTTAAAAATTTAGTATGCACTTTTCGGGTCCCATACAGCGACAAGATAAACAGACAAACATACAGACAAAAGACTCATCGACAAATAGAGGGATAGACTCAAAGTCGGTGAAATATTTAGAAAAATTAATGACATCTTATTTGTTGATTGACAAGAGAGAGCTCTGTGTCTCTTTCCGTGCCTCTCTTTCTGTATTCCACAGTCTCTCATTCTCTCTCTCTATTTCTCTATCTCTTTGCCCAGCTCTCTATTCCTCTCGTCCTTTCTTCTTCTCTCTTTGAATTCCCTCTGGCTGCCCAACCCAGCCTTTCC
Source organism: Elysia crispata (assembly GCA_033675545.1). Taxonomy (NCBI): domain Eukaryota; kingdom Metazoa; phylum Mollusca; class Gastropoda; family Plakobranchidae; genus Elysia; species Elysia crispata. The sequence continues at coordinate 346,826 of JAWDGP010005734.1, forward strand.
TGGCCACTGATCGTCACTCCAACCATCTTCACGCCTCCTTGACCGAGAGGTAATTCAGGCCAATCAGACAGTTAGTCAGGTGCACGAGTTATTGGGTTCTGTACCAGACAGCCACCTCTACACGAAGCTCTCTCCGGAACTCTCTGGTAGTAACCCACATCTATAAACCTACCCTCTCCAAGCTCGACCTAGAGCCAGATCAAGATCTTTATCACCCCGAAAAGTGCTCTCACACAGACTTCGCATTTGTACTAAATGTAACGTCAAAGTTTTATCTCACATGAAAAGATAGCCGTTTCGCTCCTAACCCTAAGCGGAAGGATTTCGGATTATTTCGGCTTTCTGCATAATCTACTAAATTTGTTTTTTCCGGTTACTGGACTGGATTTAGAAAAGTGGAACTGTAAGCTTATTTTCTTCTTTCGTCCCGGCTTTGATCTTCTTTCAAGCAATTTCACATTGTTATATCCGATATTTACTGAAAGACCATTATTTCACCGTGATTCTTTGGTTCACTGCCCGTGTTAAAGGCCTTCATTAGTTTTGAAAATGTATTGTCTTTCTCTCCAGGTTGCGAGATATTGAAACAAAAAAGAACATCCAAGAACAGCCATTTACACCATTCAAAGTTTATGTCTGATCTTTTTCTGTACCTTCATTCCAGTAAGGTTCTCATCTCTCTTTATCATGTCAGTTATCTGGTCGCTAGCCAAATTACGATGAGCGCGTATGAAATAGATTACTCGAACTTCCAAAAAAAGAATAAATAAAGAATAAATTAGCCATGTCCAGAAAGCTTTTTCGTCTCCCTTTTTCGTCAACTCTCTAACAGTTTTTTCTAGGACTAATTAGCATGATAAACACTAAAGCCCCAGCAAATAAAATTCATTTCCAGTGTTAATCTGACAAAAAAGAAGTTCCTAGCAACAGTGAATAACCATGAGATATATTGATCCAATGAGACTACAGTAGCTTTTATACGAGAGAGTCACGAAATCCTTTCCTTATACTCCAATAATGGATCAAATAATATGAAAGAAGCAAACAGTTAATTGGCATAAGCTTTAATTGTCACAAATTGGTGTTTACATAAAAATAATTCTCAGAAAATCCGTCTTTACATAGATACTAGTGAAAATTTACAGCTCGAAGTCCTTCTGTTTTTTGCGTATTAGTGTGCTTGTCAAGCATAAGTACTATTGTTCAAGGGGGATTAGGAAAATCTTCAATCTTCTCGCTGTATAATTTTCTAAAAGGGCTCAGAATATTAAGTAGTTAGTTTTCATTATGATGTGATATAGAAAAAAACATTTTAGTCATAATTTTTACAGCTTCATAAGCTTTACTTGATAGAATGGTGTAGTAAGAAAAAGTGAAGGAATTTGGTAAGTGTATACTTTTTTTTTCACGTTTTTAGTTCTTAAAAACAAAAATCACTCGTTCTCATTTTTTAAACCCAATCGTTAAATAATACCTGTGTTACATAACAAAGAGAAAGGCTACAGGCTGAGTTATTTCAAAGGTTCGTAAATCTAAAATTTGCACAACTAAGAACAGGAACAAATCAGTCTTTCTCTCTGTAATAGTCAGGAAAGCATTTTATATCGTCAGGCTAAGGACACGAGTATAATCAGTTGTGTCCCACCAATCATCTCCAACATTAGAGCTGGTCGGATTAAGACAAAAGTGATACCATACCACCATATTGACCGCAATGCATACAAATCTAATCCTTTTAAAACAATTGAAGATCCCTTCTTGGTTTACATAAGAAGTTCTAAATTTCTACAAAGCAAAACATTGTTGAATTTAAAAAAAAAATCAGTGGCGCTGAATAAAATTGGTTGCTTGATATTTTTCTCCTTTATCTCCATTGCGGCAGACTTATTTTCAGCCATGTCTCTCTGCTGATGGCCAGGTTGTGATTACACATTCTAAGCTCTTTGATTGATTAGACGAACATGGAAAAGAAAAACTCCTTGACTATGTTGGTTTTTTTTTCTCTTCTTTTCTTCTTTTTTTCTCCTGGATTTTCCTGTTGTGAGGAGGAGGAGTGTGATTGAAGTGGAGAGCAAGATGACTGTGAGGATGCTTGTCTTGTGAGATGCTCACCGCAGAGCTAACAATGACACCATGGAATCAGTTAGATTAATAATTCAATATGTACAGATCACAAGAGAGCATCCCGCGGATTTGTTGTTCTTACAATATCGCTATCCATAATAGTTCGAGAGAGCTGCTACAGAATTTGAAATATTTCGGAATAAAAATGTTTACTCTTTCACATTTCCCTAGTCCTTTGGAAAGGATACATTTAATGCTGTGGCAAAAGGTATGTTTGGAAACAGAAAGTAAGCTAATCAGTTTGGAGTTGATGTGATTTCTTCGATCCTTAAGGAGACGCGGCAGGATCCTAGCACGCTGCAATGCCAAAGTGGCTAGACGGGTCGGATTTCCGTCGTAAATGGACAATCGCATAATGATTATTGGTGGATTCGTTTTAGGGCTAATTTTATAAGATTTGCATCATTAAAGGGCGGTCAGGTGGGTAAGGGGATGGAGAGATTAATTCGCTGGCCAAAGTTAGAGATCTATTATCAAATTCTCCATCTATTAGAAAGGTTATTATAACAACCAGTCTATAGCGAAAGAGAGCATACATCTGGAAAATTATTGTGCTTTATCTTGTTCAATTAATAAGGACGTTTGACATTTTATTTCTTAACATGGAATATACATGTAAGTTGCCTCTATTTTAACATATTGAAATCGTTTCTGTCGCTTGAGATAAGAAATCAACAGAATGGCGGACTGCATACCACGTATTTTGATATGAAACTTTATAGAAACAATGAATAATATAAGAATAACCTCAAACTAACTCCCTCCCTCCCACTTTCTCTCTCTCTCTCTCTCTCTCTCTCTCTCTCTCTCTCTCTCTCTCTCTCTCTCTCTCTCTCTCTCTCTCTCTCTCCCTCTCTCTCTCTCTCTGTCTCTCTCTCTATCTGTCTCTGTCTCTGTGTGTGTCTCTATCTCTGTCTCTGTCTGTCTGTCTGTCTGTCTGTCTGTCTCTCTCTCTCTCTCTCTCTCTCTCTCTCTCTCTCTCTCTCTCTCTCTCTCTCTCTCTCTCCCTTCCTCTCTTTCTTTTTTTCAAAGCCTCTGACTATTTTTCTTTCACCGTAATTCCGTATCTCTATCTTTTTCAACGTCGCTTTATCTCTCCTTCGCTCCTTTTCATGGTATTGATATGCAAATTTCAGCAAGTTCGTCGCAGCATACCTATTTAGAAAGAAACATAGAACGCCCTTTGCGGCAGAATTGTATAAATGCAATATACTTCTTCAAATATAGAAATCTGCAGAGGATTTGCACCGAGATCACCTTGTGCTGCTCACCAACATCTTTCAGTGTTGCTCTGCTGTAAGAAATACGACCTGGCTCCAAGCAGTATGCTATTGTGTTTACTTTTCTCTCCTACCTTTTTTCCCCCTCTATTTATATCTTTTGGGATTATTGGTCCTTTTCACCTCCCCGGAGATGGAAGAGTTGTAACTGTCTACACAGACTCAAATCTGGTTCAGACATTTTAGTTGTCGTCAAACGTGTATCAATCAGCGAAAGTGTTTAAGTCATTACACCCCCCCTCCCCGGAGGGTCGGGCTGGCCTGTGACCAGATGTAGTGCTGATCAGCAGCTTTGATCAGGCGGCAGGAGGGCAGCAGATGCGCTCTCATTGGGTTACAATACAAGCATACAGGTAAGGTTACCCGCTCCTTGAATCTCTCTCTCTCTCTCTCTCTCTCTCTCTCTCTCTCTCTCTCTCTCTCTCTCTCTCTCTCTCTCTCTCTCTTTATCTCCATCTCTCCTCTATCTTTCTCTCTCTCTCTCTCTCTCTCTCTCTCTCTCTCTCTCTCTCTCTCTCTCTCTCTCTCTCTCTCTCTCTCTCTCTCTCTCTCTCTCTCTCTCTCTCTCTCTCTCTCTTTCTGGCAATCTTTCTCCTCTTCAGCAATTTTGTTTCTTTTTTCCCTCTTACAGGCTCTCTGCAGACATTGTCTCACTCTCCCTCTTTGTTTTCCGTCTATCTTTCTATCTACAGTCTTTTGACTCACTGCCATATTCTTCTTTTTCACAGGAAACATGAAAGTATACGATCTTTTCAAAGGAAATATATAATGTACATCAGATTTTTTCACGGAGAAAACAAGGCATATCAGATCTTTTAATGTAACCATTCAGAGTTACAGATTTTTCAGAGATACTAATTATAGTGTAATAGATCTTTTGGTGGAAATCGTAAGAGAACAGATCTTTTGACGGAACATAACGTATATTAGATCTTTTAATAGGCCTGGGAATATAAGAGTATGAGATGTTTTCATGGAGAATATAATGTGAAGCAGATTTTTCACGGAGAATATTGAGTGTATCAGACCTTTTGTTAGGTAACCTAAGAGTATCAAATCTTTTCACAGAGAACATTATGTGAAGATGATCTTTTTACGAAGAATATAAAGTATGAGATCTTTTCACCGAGAAAATATGAGTATCAGATCTTTTTATGTCAAAGGTATCCTTTAAAATAATAAGACAGTTTGATTCAAACTAACACAGAGACAGAAAGATTTAAAATATCACCAAGTGATGTGTGTAATAATGAGGAGGGATATATCTTGTTTCCAGTGACAGATTGCGATATTACCAGATCCTCTCATAGTTTATCCATACAATCGCTCGACAATAATGATGAAGCCTTAACTCTTCAAGGATGTATTGCAGTCTGACAGTCCGGCCCATTAAGCAAGATCGACGGGGCCTGTGACTTGACAGTACACAATTTCCGCCAGGTAGCGGTCGGAAATTAGAGCCCCTCTATCTTTGCCAGATTTTGATTGCGTTTTTAAATAGTAATTTGATTGGGACTGACTTAAGTTTTGAATGAAATAAAAGAAAATTACTGATTTTGAATCTTTAACTCTGTCCGTGGTTGTATTGAAATAAGAAAATCATTGGACACTTTAATGCTAGAAGCAGCAAACAAGCAAGTTTTAAAATGAATCACTTTCCTTCTGTCAACTTGTGCAGATGAGAGAAATGAACAGCACCTGTTGATATTTGGTTTAATCGTCGTCGTTTAAATAACTGTCTTAATCACAAGAACGGTTGTTTTTCTGCGAGGAGATGAAATAATTTGTGTGAGACCAAGGCAACAAAAACTAATATGATATTCAATAGTATGCTCTATCTCAGTCACTCAAATGACAATGAAAAGGATCAAATGGATAAATAACAAATTAAAGTTCATTTTTTCAGGTAGTACAAACGTCATTGTTAATGGTCGAGTATTCTAAATTTCCATCACCATAATCACACTCTGGCAATGAGGATTTTAAAACCTTATTATTCTATTTTGTCTTTGCAAAAATCTTTTAACATATCTTTGATCGGTTAGATTGTTGGACACAAACTTTTTTACATAAATATTTTGCTTTTTGTTGGTACAAATGAAACGTAACGACACCCAGACGTATTTATTCTATGACGGCAAGTAGAGTTGAATGTTTATTTGTTAATGCCGTGAGCGTGCAATGGTGTCTCCCAGCCATGACTGATACTCTGTAATATTATAAACAAGCTATTATTTTACTGGCTAGAAGAAGATATAAAAAGCAAGAAATCAATTTAATTCACTATTCTTGAAATGACTAAATCAAAGATGTAACTGTTTTGAAAGGGAAAAAACCAATTTAATGAACAGTAACCGAACAGACTGGTCAAAAGATCGATTACTTTTGTGTTTCAAAATCAGAAATTGAATTAAGGTATAAAAGATGGACGATCTTAAAGCAGGTGCTAGCATCGATCAACATGGACTCTCAACTGTTTACAACAATACACTTTAACTGGCCTTAGGCCAGAGTTTGTTTGCTGAGCGAAGGAATCTAATTATAGGTGGTCAGCATCAACAGCTCCAGGAAGATGGAGGACACAAACAAATTAGATACATAGCAACAGCTGCTGTCTTCTTCATCAGTTCTAATCTTCAATGACCTATATCCTATGACTTCCTGTATTTGAAACTTCCTTTTGCCTCGGTTTTATAATCTTCAAAGTCCTCTCACTTCTCGATAATTTCAATTCTTAGACTATTTTGGTTGCACTTTTCCATTATTCGTTTGTGCCCGTTTTGTTTTGTATTACTTTTGTCTTCGATAAATTGCTCGCAAAGCTCAGGATGTTTCACGTTAACTCAAAAACAGAAAAGATTGAATGTGCGCCAACCGGAAAAGAACTCACACTCTAGAGTTCGAAGTTGTTTGACGGTCTTCATTACCAGAACGTACTCTAAAAAACATGGTTTGAGGCCGAGAGAGCACAAAAGATATTGAAAGGAGGAAAATGAAGCTAAGCATTGCATACAAGAAATACCTTAAAGGACATTAGGTTTTCTGGGCAACAAACTTGAAAATAGTTTCTTTTTTTAGTTTTGTTTTGTTTTGATTTTTTTTTCAGTTCGGGAAAAAATCTTACTTATTGAACTTGGCCAAAGCAGATAAGACAAAACCGTTCTTTTCGTCATGAAAACATATCATTTCAAACTTTTCATATGGCTTGAATGTGCCACTGAAATTACCTGAGACAAAATATAATTATTAGCCACCAGAGTTATAAAACGTTACTTTTACGCAGAAATAAAACTTTGTACTATTACTTACTTAATGAACAAACATGATGAACAATGAAAAATTATTTGAAATGAGAAAAAAACATATTACGCAGTCAAGTTGTTAAAACAGTAGTCACTTTATGATTGGAATATGCAAAACATGTCGAAACTTCAAAGAACAGAAAATAATTTTTTATGATCCAAAATACTTTTTTTTTCAATATTCACAACCCTAAATCTTTCCTAAGGAAACACCTCTATAAATTTAGGTTCCTGATAAAAAGTTTGGAAACTTAAACCCAAGTTATCGTAAGTTATTGCAAATTCGAATTATTTTACAAATAAACTAAACAAATATGATTACCCGTTAAACGGTAAAAGAGATTTCTTTTCCTTACATTAATTTGTTTTAATGTGGCTATTACTATATTACTAACAGGAACTATTAGAGAATGTACAAAAAATTAAGAGTGTGTCAGCCCTAATATTGTGCTGATAATGGCATCAATGAAAGTGAAATAAAAGAGAAAATAGCAAATATTGTTGTACAGAATTGATGCAGGTATCAATAAATGCGAAGGAATTTTCACGATGTCTCGAAGCTTATGATAAAAAAATAGCTTACAACCGTCGGGAACTTATTTTACATTGACTAATATGGGCTTAAATCATCTTCTCAAACACTCTCAGAGAGACAAGAAATACAGATTAAGATATACAGGGAGAAATGAGAGAAACCTTGTCTTATATCCGTAAAGAAAAATCAAAGAAAGACCTCTGTGTAATTTTGGCAGTGCACGTATAGTGTTGGCTATGAGTACCTGAATGGCTCAGAGCATGCCCCGCAAATATTTATGTTTCTCGAGGCGGTCGTAAAAACCGAAGTTGATATTTCTGAGTTACACCGAAATGTTTGAGATGGATGACTTAGCTAGACGCCAGAGAGAATAGAGCTGTAAACTTGGTCTCGCGCCCATTGTCTATCTTCCGTTTCTATTTTCGTTTCCTTGGTAAGATCAAGAGAAAATATCATATTTTGTTTCATTTAGCAGTAACTTATCGATTTCTTTAGCTGAAAGGAGTCTGGTTTATGCCAAGATATTAAAATGGTTCTGGTTGTTATATGGTAGATATATAAAAGAAAATTAAAATTAAAATGTGAATACAAAGCTAAAATCTAGCTTTTAAACCGAGTTCACTGGATAGGTTTTGCTGTGTCTTGTGAATGACATGGAAATATTTTACTGTTTTATTCCTACAAGATAAATTAATCAGCTTCAAAAAGCGCTTATATATTGATGGACAGTTTTTACATTGACGGAAGATAATAGATTTTTAAAAGCTCTGTATTTTTAAAACGAAATATAATTGAGACGAAATTTCTATCCTTCCGATTGAAAGAGTTCAAAAGATGCGCACCCACCCGTGAGTTTGGGAAGGATGTATCAGAGAGCTAAATACATGGAAGATAATAATTTACTCATAGGAGAGCGAGAGGGACAGAAAACACACAAATAACCTGATTCATTGTGAACAGTTGCGGATAATCGATGTGGACGGCGTAATTGATCTTTTTTTTTTTTAATTTACTCTTTTAACATTTATCTTCATTAAGATTTTGTAGAATTTAAAAAAAAACGTTTTTCTGTTGCTTTAATGACGTTCGCGTCTGTGATAATTTCAAAAATTTTTCTCTTTTGAAGGGCAATAATGCCCATGTTTCTGAGGCCATTCTTTTGAGGTGAACTGTTTTATTTAGCAGACGGAACGAGGCAATTGATCCACATTACAAAAGACCCTTGGCATGCAAGCAACCGCTGCGCTAATTTGCTACTGTGTGAAATGCGTGCAGGAGAGACATACAGTCGTGGGTTCCCATGGGATGGCCAGACTCATATTTTCAAAGGAAAATACTTTCGAATAAAACTGACGAGGTTTTTTCTCCTTACGTTCTTTTATGGGATACTATTGTACAATTTCCTGTAAAAGTTCTTCTTATCCGTAATTCGGTATTTTTCTTTCATTGCTTTCAAAATCTCTTGCATTATGTAGCAAGACCAGGTTGATAAAAGGATTGTGTCCTTTTACTAGTTTTATCTATTTTATATCGCCTTATTTTCATCATGCTGGCTTGATAATGGAATTGAGGCACGTTGACATAGATCCAAGACAAGGGTATTTGTTTGTGGTGATGATATTATGATTTTTGTTGATAAATGTGAACCTTAAAATAAATGACATTGTTGACTCGCTGGTATGTAAGGATGTATCGGCAGTTGGTTAAGGACAAAATAATAGTGGATAATTTTGTGAATGTTGCAGAGCAAAACATTTTTTTTTTCAGAAACTGTTAAAAGAAATATGTCATGTAATAGAACATATTTAAACTAATGTTTTAATTTAGGTAAAGATTTTTAAAAAAAAGTTTTTTTAAAGAATCTCAGAGGACTTGGATTTAAAAAAGTCGGCATCAACAAAATTAGAACATTTTTTTATTTTCGCATTATGAACTGTGTCAATTTCAAGCTTGAAAGTCTCAGTAAAAGGCATAAAAAATGTTTTCCATGCCAGCTATAATATAACTGAAACAAATATTGAAAGCATATTTTCTGTTGTAAGTCCATTGGCGTGTTTATTTGTAGATAAAATGATTTTTGCCTTGCAGGTTTACATGTAAAGCAAAGCCCAGTTAAAAGCAAATGTAGCCAGAGTACAGTCGTAAAGGTATAGCAGGAAATTTTTCAGACGCTGAGAAGCGATTTTTAACGTGTTAGCTGCCGACTTTTAAAAATTCTCAAGGGTCGGGAATTGGAATCCATATTTTTACCGCTGGCTTGGAAAAACACACTTTTTTTCTTCATCAATGGTTTCATTGATAAAGCAAACAGAAATTTGACCTTAAGTCTTTCTAATACAACTATTCCTGAAATTTAAAAATTCATAAAATGTGGAATTTCATTTCTTCTGATCAAATTAAAGAATTAAGTGTTCTTGCTTAGAGAAAACTCTACTTGGTATTTAGTTAAAAATGTGCACAATAATTATAACCTATGAGATGGTGCATATCAGTCAGTGCTTTTGTTGTTGCCAAAAGGTGTGATAATATATTGATCCGAACAGTTAAGACAAGCATGTTAACGTAGAGCCATTTAGTTCATTTTTTACACCTCAATATGTACCACTTTCGGCACGGATAGTAGTAAAATTACAAAAAAAAACAAAACAAAACAAAACCCAAAAATCCACAAAAACCGAGAAAGATGCACCACTGCCCTCTCTTCTTGAGATATAAATGAAACAACAATTGTGTCCGTCCATTTCTCTTAGTCGGCTCATAAAATGTAATCACCCTCACTACTCGTTTATAACCACAACCTCTACTACCATCATCGTCACCATCATCATCATCATCATTATCATCATCATCATCATCATCATCATCATCATCATCATCATCATCTTCATCATCGGCATCTACATAACAATTTGTACCCACAAATTAGAGATGTACATGCTAGAGTCTCCTTACTCACGCTCCCAAAACGTTCGAGGCTTGAGATTTTGTCAAAAATCATAAGCTGAACCATTTCTTCCAATTCCGCGGCGGTTGTTAAACCCGCACGCACTACAAGCATTCTTGTCAGGTCTCCCCGGGAGGTCCTCCTCATGAATACAGTGAGTACAGTGGAGCAGTTAGCGGCTGAGGGTGAGGCGCAAATACTTGGCATTCTGTCAGGGCTCACACGCTAACTGGCTGAGACTAATGAGGTCCAGGGCAGAAGGTGGTCAGCCAATTCCTACGCTGATGACTTTCATCACCATTATCATAAGAGTTTTCAACATGTGACCACGGGGACAAGGCCTGGCGAAGCGCAGGTGATCAGCGGTTTCAACAAATCAACTAGTAGGATGGGAAAAACAACAGTGCATGGCATGCTTGAAAAACATGCTTGTCATTAATAGAGCATGAGCTTTGGTCAGTGTATTTGATTTTAAACCTTCAACTAGTGGGAAAGAGTACGTGCCTTGTATTTTAACAACTTTCACTTGTGGGATATTATGTCGGTTGCCACAGAAAATTAGAAGTGTGCATGATTTTCTTTGTAGACCTTAAGTCTTTATGCCAGGATCAGGTCGCTATTGTGTTGGAACATGAAGCATTAAGACATCTCCGTTGCCCTGTGCGGTGTTTTTCGAAGATGCTTGTCGTGGTGTATACCACAACCTCCTGGTATAACTGGAACTGGTGGCTTCTCGGTATACAGCACGCCCTTTAGCTTGAAGGATTTCAAAGATGCGGGCTGAAATAGCTAAGTCTGTGCTAAATGACAAGCTATGAAAGAAAATAGTGTTTTAAAAAAAAGTCGTGTTTTAAAATAAAAGCTACATCCGCAAAACAATGCTGATTTAATATCCTACTTGGTGCAGTTGAACTACAATATTTATTTGTTGAAGTATGTCTGTTACATTTCTTTTTTTCAATTCCCAGATCAATATAACAGAATAATTTGAAAGGATAAGCTAGCTGAAGTTCAGGTTGCGACCATGTCATCTCCAAGCTCTGGCGACTCCCAGCCTCTGTCGACTGATGGTCTCGCAATGTCAGGGGTGGCTGACCTAATTAACACTGCCATCTCGTCCGTGCTCAACTTCACCGGCAACATCACCGGTAACAGCACGCACAACTCAACCAACGACACGGATGATTGCTGGAATGAATACTGCTGGAGTGAGGAAGACTACGACAATAACATTCTCGAGTTCATCCGGCCCAAAAACTACGAGATCGTCTTCATCTGTATCTACTTCATCACGTTTGTGGTTGGTCTGGTGGGGAACGCGCTCGTCTGCTTCGCGGTGTGGCGGAACCACAACATGCGGACCGTGACCAATGTGTTCATAGTGAACCTGGCGGTCGGGGACTTCCTCGTGATCCTCGTGTGTCTGCCGCCCACGCTCATACTGGACGTCATGGAGTCCTGGTTCCTGGACACGGGCACCTGCAAGTGTATCCTGTTCCTGCAGGTAGCTTGTGTGATGTGTGTTTGTGTTAGTCAGCGTAGCACGGTACACAGGTCCAAGAGATCCACTCAGAAAGTTCACTAGTGAATGCACGTAACCGAATTCTTTATTTTCTCAGTATGTGTCTGTAAATTTTCATTCCCGGCTATCCCATATGGCGGATATTGGTGTAGATGGAAAAGTCTGCCTTTTCGTTACATACGAGATTTTAGAACCAGTTATCCGCTTGGGTGAAATGTTGAGACTTCGAAAATTTCCTTTGTACTGCCTGGTGTTCGGAAAAATCGTTGATATTTTTTTTTAATTATTGAGAGAGCATAGACCTATTCATCTCCTTAACATTTATACCATATCCCTCATATGCGATTTTTTCGGTGTTGGCCTTAATTATGGTAAGTCGTTATATCGATGGCAATCTATCCGGGCATGATGCGGATTTTCATAATCACTTATAATTTTTTGATAATACCCATTGTTAAAATAAATATGCGAAAAAGGTAGAATGTTTATAGTTACACTCTTCATTCTATGGTATTAGTTTTAGTATCATTAAGAAAAAAAAGCGATTGAAAATGTCAAAGAAACCATCGTGCGTCCTTCAGAATATTTTCCTTTAACTAAATACTAATCTTTTAACAGCTCATTTATGCAGAGCAATATCTTTTCGAAATTTTGCCTTTCTAGAATTTGTCAAAAGGCTAAAGGAAGGCGTTTATCCTATCAATATTGAGGATTTCTGCTCTACTGTGTTTATGTTCTTTCATATGATACGTAAATTGACTATCCCCACATATTCAAGACAATTAGTGGAAAGCTTGTTTGCTGGATATGGTGTTTCTTTGTATCGTTTGCCCGAATTTTACATGAACCAAAGCCTAGATATTTACAAATGACGGTATCCAATCAAGTAGTAAGAGTAGGCTAGAAGTATATTTTTCCTTATTTGATAAAGAAGCTATCTTTACTTCAAAATAATTTATTGTTACCTTGATGCTGACTTGGCCGCCCTTGACATATTTAGCTTTCAAACAATTGGAAACGATTATAATGATGGTATCTGTGTTTGAACAGTGTTTTTGTTTTTGACTTGTCCAGTAGAAATCTGTTCAAGTTTCAACGGGGCGATTATTGTTACTTAACGTTAGAAAGAACAAAAAAATGCACTACAACTGAATGCTTAAATGAGTTGTAGAATCTGAGTAGAACTCTAGATGGTATCAGCGGTCATTTGTTCCTTATTCCTTTCTTGAACTGCAGGAATTTGCTACATGTTAATCGCTTGGAGGATTCAAACAAATAAGACAAAACGGTGAAGTTTACAAATTATTGCTGCTGTTTTAATACAAATAGAAACTTTGGACAGACTCATGGGCTAAACTCTTGGCGCTCAATGACTAGTGCTGAAATTCACTTCAATCAATACAAATACTAGATATGGAATTAAATAATCAGTTTTTGTTTATGATAATCTCTCGTTATCGAATCAATAATCTTCAGTCAGTTTACTTATGTCAGATGGGAATGCAAAAAGGTCAAGAATTAACCGAGCAATGCCTTGTTATGGCCACACTCTATCAGATTAGTTAAGATTTAAGTTTAACAACTTAAATTCTAGGCTGATAGGTTTGTATTAAGAATAATCTTGCACAAACGATTTAATTTATAAATTAATGGAAGATGGTTTAGTTGTTTGGTTCCTTGAGCAGTCTGTTAATCTGGCGTGCTTTCTCATGCAGTCATGATAAACCATAACCTGATCGGCTTTACAGCTTATCTCATTTGATAAATTTCAGCCATTGCCTGGTTTAAAGATATGATGAGGAGTTAGATAGCATCTATCTCCATGGTATAAACTTAATCGAGTCAATAACAATGTTAGTATGAAAGGTCACGTAACTAATATAGAGCTATAATCCTGTCAAGATGGCCGCCCAACTTTGTATATCTCCTCCAAACCACGCGATGACGGAGAGGAGGGCAGAGCCAATATGGAGTTTGCCGCGGGGATAAACAAGTCACTTCCGTTTGGTGCGTCTGCCAGATCCTGACGAGAATATGGCACTGGTAGACAAGAGTTTACACCAGAATGATGGTTGTTCCTGACCGAGCTACTAGCTGAGGCTTTCAGAAAAAACCTCTGCTTATTGATAAACTCTTAGTCCAGGATTAGAAAAAAAAAGCGGGGTTGACAGCGAAGCTAAAAGGGTTTCGGTTCTGTTAGTAGCTCATTGCTTGTCAAATGAATAGAAACTAAAAAAAAAAATCTCGTTTCAATTTTTTCCCACTTTTATAGGCATCTCCTATCATACATCGCTTTGTGTGGTGTCTGATCTACTTTTTCTTATCCGGTTCCCACCTCTTTCTTCCTCTCTTTTTTTTCTCGTGACCCTTGTACTCTCTCGCGCTTCATCTAACGTTAACTCTCACTTAGCTTTCTATCTACTTATGTATGTATGTATGTATCTATCTATTTATTTATCTATATATCTATCCGTCTGCTTCTGTCTATTTATATACCTGTCTTTAAAAATTTCTCTATCTCTCTTTTTCTTTGTCGCTTGCTTAAATACTGAAGACTAGATCTATCATCTCTGATATTGAATCAATATGGCTATTTAAACCTGGGTAGATTATATGCTTTAGGATTTGTTTCATCGTGTTATTCGACATCAAATTCGCAATAAATCAACAGAAACCTGCAGAACAATTCAGCTATTATCAGTCGATTTACCATTTGTATACAAATTTTATAAAATATCATTGGGATTTTTTTTTTTCATTTCGGAACTGGCGACTTCAGAATGACCATCATCAAGAAGAACATCTAACTTATTAGCGTTCTACAAATATACAAGTATAAAATCAGATCATGTTGTTTCTTCAAAGTCCTGCACACCTCAGTTAGTTCCCAACAGCTACGGATGAAATGATTATTTCAATATTTGTGTCTTGTGTACTATCATAGTAGGGCACCTATGAAGAAAAAAAGGCTCGGCCGAGGGAATCAACGTTTATCTGTTTAGCTGTAACTAGTCTTTTTTTTAAACTCCCATTAGTTCTCAGTTCACTTCTCTGCTTGGTGATTCAATTATTTCCGTTTTGCTTTATGCGCCTTAAAACCCTACAGACCCAAACTGAGGTAGTATAATTATGTAAACTGAGTTGTCAAAGGTTAACTTATTGCAAATCTCTATGATAAAAAAAACTTTCTTGCATTAATTTTCGCTCACTCATCACTGGTATCTATAAGAGATATTTGCTTACTTCAGGAATACCGTGGTGGAAAGTGGATACAGCTACACCAGGCAGGTACGATTATTTTTCAGCATTCGGTTTCTAGAGATATTCGATATGACAAGTATGCAGACCGCACACGTTGAGATCCTGTCACCTCTTTAGAAACGCTTTTGAAACGCTTCACTTCCGATTGAGTTTAAAGACTTGTGAGAACACATAATTCATACACAATCATGTTAAAAAAGAACTATGTTTTGATCATATTATTATTTCAGACTCAATGAATCCTATTACATCCTATTCTTTCTTTCTGACATCTCACGAAATCTACACAGTCACATATTGTTAAGGAATATGGTAAGTTTAGAAGTGAATGAATATACAGTTCATTTGAAAATAAACTTTAGAGGTTTACCACATGCAGTTCTTATATTTAATGTGTTACTACAAGGACTGCAACATAAAATGAGAACATTTTCCAGGAAAACAGTTGTCCTATAGACTCGTAGTTCGAGGTGTTGTCTACACACATAATCACTTAAGACACAAGTAAAAGTTTATATTGCATGTCGTCATGATAAAGCGCAACTCTAAAGCAAGGGTATTATGATAAGAAACTAAAATAGTTAGATTTAGGCAGAAAATTTGTAACGTAAACTTTGTGTCGCCACTAAACAAAGACATGAAATAACGTCATGATCACATAATTTTTGCGTTTGTGTCTTCTTAGTTCTAAATCTGTCTGCATATAGAGCAATGTTTCAGACTTAGATTTATCCAGCACGTTGTGGAACCGTCGTTGACTTTGTTTATTTAAACTTGAATCAGCATCTCACAAAAAGACAATTAAAATTATCCCTTGTAAATGATTTATTGTTCTGGGGTTGGCAAGATTTCGTGCCGTATAACAGCTTTAGAGACCGTTTGTTTGAGCCAGGTCTATGTTTGCTTGTTTCTGTTAGATGTTTCTTCCTCTGTTTACTTAATTAATGGATCTTGCTTGCTTGACTGGTAAAAACAAAGGCTTTACAAAATGCTCATGCCGAATCTTGCAACAAATTAGCCCATATTCTAAGATGGAGGAGGCCTACTTCACGATGTATGTGAGAAAAATACAGCAGTTTCTGTTCAGTATTATTAGAAAACGACCCAGAGAGCAGATATTTCATGAGAAGATCTGTAGATGAGATGAGATTCTTTTATATTGCTAGTTTATGTCTAGGAAAGAGAAAAGAGAGTGAATGAGGAATGTACAAGACCTACAAACGGTTGGCAGGGCTGGGTAAGATTCAGTGGTATTGACTCAACTTCAGCGGAGGAAAACGGAGACCTGCGGGTTGGCCTGAGTAAACACAGGCATGATGTACCGTCCTTGGCTGATTTCGTGAGCAGTTCTCACATCAATAGAGGTCTCATTGTGAGCATGGGGTAATTGAATGGATCAGCAGTAGTGCCGACACTCGTCTAGGCCGATGTAGAATTGGATAGCCTTCAGTTATCTTTTCTTCAGTTTACAGCTGTCGCAAAATACGACAGGATTTGTTGGCATAAAGTTTGTATAAGACGGTCGTATGTACATAAATTGATTTTACACACTTATGTTACAGATATTGATCTATGAGTTGCCGCAAATTTGTAGGGATTGTGAGTTCAGTTAATACAATAAGCTGAATTAATGATAAAGTTATAAATATGTTCAGAATTTTTTGCAGTGTTAAACAAAGAACTATTTTCTTAAATTATGATTCTATGTGACTTTCAGTTTTGTCTCATTAATTAATTAACCTCACATTAATAGCAAAGGTTAAGCTCACAAGTGTTGTATTAATATAGCGCAAATAAAAAAAGAGGAAAAGTAAAAGTGAAAATTAAAATTGAAACAATTCGTAATCTATCTATCTATCTATCTATCTATCTATCTATCTATCTATCTATCTATCTATGTATCTATCTATCTATCTATATAAAGAACTAGAACTGGTCCATATGATATGTATATATATATATATATATATATATATATATATGCACACACACATATCATATGGGCCAGTTCTAGTTTAAGATATCCTTTATTTTTCGTTGCGCATAATGCTTCTGGTAATTTGCTCTATTAAAACCAGGTTTGTAAGCCCGCTCTTGATTAATTATTTTGGTTTGCTACTGAGTCTCTTCGTTTCAGAAGTGTCTCAAAGTTATCTTGACCTTTGTTCCCAGTCATCCATCCAATACACATGTAACTTTCTCAAGCATGCCCCAATCATGTAAACAAATATTCACACTCAACAAGAGATGCAAGAGGTGATTATTCTATTGAAAAATACCGGAATCTTTTATATGTAAAAGATATATAAGTGTATCAAAGAAAGGTTTCTCAGCAATAAATGTTAGGTATAATTACTTTCTATGAATGTTTTATGTATTTCTTTATAACGTTATCAAAGTTTTTGCCAATAATTACGATAATGAATATTTGGGCAAATTACGGCAGGTTACAATGACGAGCGAATAAAGGTGATTTTGCGTATGTGATATTGAAAAATAAAGATTGAATTTTTTTAAAATAATTCATGTGAAAATGTTCTCTCCAAAAACAGCTTGCATCTCTATTTCTTTTATTATAGTTCCACGCTCTTCAGCTTTAGTTACAAATTAAAAGTGAATAAGAAAATAGTACTTTATTCATGATTTCTTTCGAAAACTAAAAGAAAATACGTGCCGCAAAATTTAGTTGAGCAGAAAGTTAAAGTTAAAAATGCATTTCACAGAAAATGTTATAAACCACTATTTTAGGAACAGAAGAAGTAGCAACAACAAGCAGCAGCAGCAGCAACAGTAGTAGTAGTAGTAGTAGTAGTAGTAGTAGTAGTAGTAGTAGTAGTAGTAGTAGTAGTAGTAGTAGTAGTAGTAGTAGTAGTAGTAGTAGTAGTAGTAGTAGTAGTAGTAGTAGCAGCAGCAGCAGCAACAGCAGCAGTAGCAGGAGGAGCGTGGTATTATTAAGTAACTGCAGATGAATTTGTGGAGATATTTGGTAACGCAATCTGGCTCATCTCGTGTATCTATTGAATATCTTGATCATTTTTCTCCTTTCAGACCGCGTCTGTGGCAGTGTCGGTTCTGACTCTGAGCGCCATAGCTGTAGAGAGATGGTGGGCCATCTGCTACCCCCTGCGTTTCAAGAGCACGCTGCCCAGAGCCAGAAAGATTATTATACTTATCTGGGTGGTGGCCCTGCTCTGTGCCATCCCAGAAGCCATCACGGCTGGGAAAAAGCAGTATGATTTTCCTGGCAACTACACCTCGCCATATCTAATAGTGTGCAAGTAAGAAAATCATTTCAATTTTGCTTCCTTCAAGTCTATCGGATCAATAAGAAGTTTCAAATTTGGTAAAGTGCATGTCTCAATCACAACTTGTATATCTCCCCTCCCCCCTTCCCCTTTCTATCTCTCTCTCTCTCTCTCTCTCTCTCTCTATATATATATATATATATATATATATATATATATATATATATATTTATCTGCCTATCTATCTATCTATATCTCTATCTCCATATATCTCTGTTTTTTACTTTATCTTCTCCCTCGCTATTGTTCTCTCTCTATTCCTTGCGCTTTCCTTCTCTCTTTGTCACACTGCCTCCTTCTGAAAAAAAACATCCCGATTCTTTGGAAAAAGCTTATATTTTACGACTTACGTAATAAGTAATTTGAATGATTTCGATTTAAATAAATTGAACATTAAGCTGACATCCATTGACCTAATGTGTTTCCTGTTATTTTGGAACTTTTCATAACTCATTAGAACTGGAAGCAAACGTTTAAAAATTTTGTGGATCAATCTGTTGGCTTTTAGAGCTATCAAACATCTCTTCTATTATTAAAACTAAATCATGTGTGATGGATTTGTATGAAATGCTCCCATTTATTTATGATAAGTTTAAATAATTATCTTAGATGCTTATTGCTTTTATAAATAAATCTTCATCAAATTTTATCATAAAGAATTTTTTTTTATGAATTAGTAACAAATTCGTTTCCTGGTTCATTTTAATTTAAACATTCACCAACATCAACGATCAGTGGCAAAAATCTTATGCTTTATGGTAAGTTTAAGGCGGAAAAAAATCAAAAACTAAAAAAGAATACAGCAGTAACCGTCTTTGTCGCTCTTTCGCTATCACACGCTCACACACGTAGTATGCATGGGAAAAGAACGCTGCCAGTTGAAATTCATTTTTTTTTCACATAGTTCAGTCGCGAGAGCATTGTATTTACAAACTTGAGAGACCTGTTTCGAATCTCGGCTTGCATGCGCAGAAAGAGAGACCTACGGACGTGCTGTGTAATAACAGTTCAGTCAGCAGCTCTCCACCAGAGAACAATATTTTCTCGCCTTGTCTCACCAGGCCGCTCTGGGACGATCTAAACCAAAGCATCTTCCACATCATCCAAGCGGTATTCTTCTATGTTCTCCCTATGGCGATGATGGCGCTCACCTACACACATGTCGCCAGTGTGCTGTGGAGGCATGAAATACCGGGAGTTGTGGTCGCCACGAAGAATTACGGCCAGTGTAAGTTACAGTTGGTGTTGTTTTTTACCTATACTAACATAATTCAGGTTTTATCTCCACGTAGTATTTTTGTAACTCCTGCAACCATCCCTCCACCCCCCATGACAAATGTTATTGCTGGCAACAAGAAACAAAGGTGATAATGGCTGACAGATAAAGGTGTCATCATATGTGTAAAGGAGCATATCGCTTCTTACCCACTTTAGTCATGAACTGATTTGAAATTCTTAATTAATATTGCTTAGGGTATGTTTGGTTAACATTTTGAAGAAATGTTGAGCAATAATGTTCACACCATTAGGGTTTTTTTTTTTTTTAAAGAATTCAATTACTGTCCCGCATATGTGCTCAAAGTGTCTCAGAAGCCTAACTTGATAGGCTATTCACTCAAACAAGATAAGCAGTTCTCTATATCCAAGGAGAAGCCGCTAGACACAACATATTATCACCCTAGTCTTCTGACCAGGTATATAGTACTGCCTATACAAGGTGCTCATTTTAGGGCCTCAGTCGGTTGAGAGCATGCATTCTCTTTCAGGCGCTCACGATCACACATTTATAGAAGTATTTGTCACACGTACGACTAGACTTGTCATTAACCATAGTATTTCATGATAAAATTTACCATGCACTATTCCATCAAGGGTTAAAACGAGTGTGCAGAATTACCTAAAAGCAATAGGTGAAGCCAGTATTATGACAATAAACACACTTAGCTAAATGATTTGAGAAGACAGAGCGTCATAAACCAGAAATCTAAAAGATAGAGAGATAAGAGTTATTTCTTTGATTGTTAGAGCATTTTGGGATTTTTTTTATACATTCCACCAAATAATCAAACTTTGTGTAAATCTGTTTTTAGATATTTGGATGTACATAAACTATTTAGAAACATATAACCGCCTCTCTTTAATTTGGACGAAGCTGTTTTTTAAAACGTCAGATTTGTTTTCCTTTTCCAATAATCAGCCCTATCATGGATGGTATTATTTTGTTTTTATTGTTATTTTTTTGTTTCTTTGTTATTCAAGAGTTTCTTTTAGTACTTTCCTAGGTAAAGAGGAACTCGCACTTGCACTTAGCCATAACTTCTATTTTTTTATTCTGTTTTAAGCCCACCTGTCGACATTTTATCTTTAGCAAGCCTTTCATCATTATCAAAAAAAAAAAGTTGAAGGCTTTTTATCTCGGTATAAGTCTTCTTAACATCAAGCTCTTTCTGAATTATCCCGCTTTCTGTGTCTTCTTTTTTGGTGTCCGGTCTGTGAGGTTTCCTGATCTCACCAATTGCAGTTAATACTGGGCTTTTATCTAAAGAAAGTATCGACAGGACAAAACACTGACCGCGGACCTCCCTCAGACTAGGGTCTATTTCCTGTTTCCCTTCTGTCTTGAATCATGAAAGGACAGTGACCACTTGACCAAGCTCTTCTTGATATTCTTAGATTGCCTCTTTAAACAGTGGCGTTTTGCGTGTTTTCCTGTTTTGGGCTCCACACTGGAGACAAGCCGAGTAAATTATACTTTTCATGCAAAAAAACCACTTATTTCAGTGCAAAGAAAAGATCATATTTTCAGCAGAGCTTGTCGTTCTTTCTTCCTCAAGAGTGGATGTGTCACATGATTTGCGGCACATGTCCCCTGAAATTTTTTCAGCAAGTTTCAGTACTTAACCTAATTAAAACATAATTCAGTCATTAACAGTAGCAAAACGACCCTAGATGATAACCAAAAACGATAAACCACTGTCGTCTAATTAATTTGTCATACGCATTTTTTTTTAATATTATATACTTAGAGGTCTCAAACTCACTAAATTGTGGTCAAAGTTCTATTCATATAAAGTTTCTAATGATATATATATATATATCTTACACTTCTTATTCTCTCTCTCTCTCTCTCTCTCTCTCTCTCTCTCTCTCTCTCTCTCTCTCTCTCTCTCTCTCTCTCTCTCTCTCTCGTGTGCTGACGCTTCTGCTAATAAACCTCTAGATCGACACGAAGCATTTAAAACTAGAACAGGAAACAAATTAAATCATTTTTCTAAGCACTTAGCTTAAATGTTTTCCTGCTTAAAGGTAAGCTGAATAAAGAAGGAAACGAAAGAGGCCTGACTATACTCGGCTTGATGTTTATAGTTTCCTTATACTTGAAAAACGTAATATAATCATTTGGGCATCCAATAATAGAAATCATAAATTCAAAACTTAAGCATCAATTTATCTAAATAATTGTTCTCTTAATTCTCTAAGAAATTTCAATTGGCAAATGTCTTGAAAAATCAGCTCATTCTGCACATTTCTTATATATTTAAAGATCCATTGAAACACTTACTAGGAAGAAATGAGTTCTCACATAAAGTCTCTAAAGATGGATGGTCTAGCCGGAGTTCATAGATGCTCATTTATTTTAGCCCATTTGATATTGAGTGTTAAAAGGATCCTTTCATAGATTTAGATTTAACAAAAATTAGCGAAATGTTCTTATTGTTTGACTCAATCGTTCACTTCATGGAAACGATGAGTAGAAGGATAGGCTTTATTGTGGGTTTTTTTTTTAATTGATAATAAAAAGTGTTTTAGATTTCAAACGGTTATACACAGCTTACAAGCTTTTTTTGAGGACACGAAGAACGCTTTCATTGATCCTTCGATGAGCAGCTGGAAACCTGATGCGCTTTATTACGATCAAAGAAACATTTTCTTTCTTGTTTTCTTCATAAAAGAAATCAAGAGAGCAACTTCATACAATTATAACAAGGCCAGAAGACAAGAAGTCACGTTTCCAAGCAGAGGAGCCTTCTTATGTTTACGCGCCTATTTGGCCTTTTCTGTTGTGGAAAAAGTGAGGCAATAACAGGCTGGAACAAATGAAATTGCGTTCCTTACTAGATTAGTTTAAACAATAAGTGAAATTAGTAAGGGAGAAGCTACACATTTAAGAAACGCCGGAAGTGAAAGGAAATTGAAATACGGATTCATGACGTCACAGAGAGAATTTTAAACGAAATAAATAACATGAGTGATCCATAGCGCTTTGTTTGGAGGACATAACAATACTTCACATGAGAGTATCTCTGTGCGCATTTTCTTCTAAAACAAAAAAGAAAACGTATTCTTACAATTTTCAAGAAAGATAAAAATTAATCGAAAATATGGGTTGGGGATTAGACAAGTGGAAGGGAGCGACAGAACTCCCTCACTCACTCCCTCCCACTTTCTCTCTCTCTCTCTCTCTCTCTCTCTCTCTCTCTCTCTCTCTCTCTCTCTCTCTCTCTCTCTCTCTCTCTCTCTCTCTCTCTCTCTCTCGCACGTCCCCTATCTCACTAACAGAACAAATGTTGGTTTGTTTTGTTCATGCGAAAATCTACAGGGACCTTCAGGTAAATTGAAGATAAAACGAATATGTTAGAAAATCTGATAACAAGTCAAATTTTGTCAATTTTGTGCGAGATGTAACTATGTTTACTCAAGAAAAGTCCTCTACTGAAATCTCAGATTGACAGTCAATGCAAATACTGAATTACATTTCTTAAACTTCTTGACTTACTTTTGTAAAGATGAAAACAATACTGTTGAAAAAACCAAAATCACTAGGAAAAAAATGAACAGTAATTACCATAACATGTCCCTGAGTAAAAACGTGAATTTTCTCAAATGTTTGAAACATTAAAAAAAATTCTATAGATTATTAAAATTACCTCAGTTCCTTTATTATTGAAAAAATGAGTCAAACTGGTCAGATATTTATTATGTACACAGACTAATTATTATAATAATAATAATAATAATAATAATAATAATAATAATAATAATAATAATAATAATAATAATAATGATGATGATGATGATGATGATGATGATGATGATGATGATGATGATGATGATGATGATAATAATAATAATAATAATAATAATAATAATAATAATAATAATAATAATAATAATAATAATAATAATAATTTTGAGAGGGCAAACAAGATTTTTCTGAGGGAGACATTTAACTGTTATTCTTTTAAATTCTGTGCAAATGAGATCATGTGCACGAGAAGTTAAGATATCATTTGCCTCATTTTTTGCTCCCATCATAAAACTCAAAAACATTTCATCTCAAATTGCGTCTCAGTCACAAGTTACAGGATTCGAGAGTTCAGCTTAAAACTTTGCTGAGACATTTTATCCCCAAGCTTACTAATCCGATTAACCTGAGCGTAACCTCTCTGTATCCCCAGCCCGGAAGTACATGCTAGACAGTAACCGGAACTCACAAGACGATCAAATTATCTCTAGACGCAAAGCGGCGCGCATGCTCATTGCGATTGTCATCATGTTTGGGATTTGCTACCTGCCAGTACATGTCATGAACGTGCTTAGGTAAAAGTTTGACGGTGTTTATTATAGTTATTTTAAGTTTTGATCAGCAAGAGTAACATCCCTTACTAAAGTCGATCACTGCAGAAATCCTTGTTTTTCTTACGATCCATAGATCAGGCTTTTTTTTTTAATCCTTTACTTGCCATTGGTAAGAACTTTTTGACGGTGACCCATCATGTAAATGAATTCTTTTACTCATCTTCAATATAGAAAATTAAATAAGTCTGTAGTTTCCTGGACTAATAATAATAATCCGTCTAAATACTAAGTTATCAGGAGGCTTAAAATTACGCAAAAGGTGTCACGAGGTGCACGGCCTTACGGAATTTCTTGTTATTTGCACTAAAATGGAAATGAACGTCTAAAAGGATCTAAAATACAATAGAGATTTTTCAAAATAAGTTCATTATTTATATAAGACAGAGATGGATTATACTTTTTTTTCTCTAAATTGTGCCACGCTTTTCTCCTATCTGTGCTCTTGTACATTTTTCAACATGCTTTCCTTTATAGCTTAGAAAGGTCATAAGTATAACTGTTAATCTTTCTTGAACATACATTGATAACGGTAATGAAATATTCTCATGGCAAGGGTCTAGAGGTAAGATCTCCTCAAAAACTGATTGTACTGAACCAGCGTTTCATCTGTTCTTCTTTCTCAGATATTTCGGTGTTAGTGCCTCGAGCCACGAGCATGTCATCATTCAGAACCTGATCAGTCACTGGCTGCCCTACTTCAACTCGGCCATCAACCCGATCATCTACAACTTTATGAGTGGTGAGTTGTGAATTAACTGTTCCCCCCCCCCCCTCTCCCCATTTCCTCCTTTTATTTTTTAACTCTTCCCTCAATCTGCATTCAGAATTTTTCGTCCACGCTAACCTTTTGATCAAAGTGTTCCTTGTTTTGCTTCATACCTCATTTTGTTCGACTTATAAGTGTCAAATGTGCAATAAGTTCGCAGTCCCGGTTCGACATTATTTTCACAAGAATTTAAAATCTAAAGAGAACAATACTACCAAACATGCATGTTGACTATGATAATGCTAGAGTTCCTAAAGAAAAGCAATACTACCAAACATGCATGTTGACTATGATGATGCTAGAGTTCCTAAAGAAAAACAATACTACCAAACATGCATGTTGACTATGATAATGCTAGAGTTCCTAAAGAAAAACAATACAACCAAACATGCATGTTCACTATGATATTGCTAGAGTTCCTAAAGAAACAACTGATTCACTGGAGCATTCCTCAACTTAATGTAAAGACAAACACAGATTATAGTAAGATGATAAAGATATGAACACTTGCATATCAGTTCTTACAAGCTCTCTTCGCCTTCATCTTGAAACTTATTCACCGGAGTTACTAATTAGAATTATTCATTTTCTTGTTCTATCACGGCTGTTAATATAAAAAATAGCCCTTGATTTAACCTGGAGATAGTTGATAAGTAGCGCGTACTAGCTAACAAAATAAACTCAATAAATTTATCACTTGTATTCACTCTAAGGAGTTTTGTAGAAACAATCAATTTAGAGCTGTATGTGTAGATCTAGATCCTATGTGTTAGATTTAAGCCAAGAAAATCATCTAAACTGTTGATTTCAGGCAGTTCTAAGATTTAACTTAGATACATTTCTTTTAAAAAGTGCACCTTTTATTTTTAAGGCGAGTTTGAGTTTGTTCGAACAATATATTCGTAAACCCACTGGTAGAGGGACATTATTTTTATTGGTCTTTGCTCCACTTTCCTTTTCTTTCCCTTCTCAATGTAGCGCATTTCCGCAAAGAATTCAAGTCTGCATGTTTCTGCGTGTTTGGCAAGAGACCTAGGGGGGTTGTCATCTACACCTACCGCACTAGATGTTCCCATATGGCACCATAACTCACCGTGGTGTGTAGTCATCTTATTCCGTGTAGTTTTCTGTTTAGCTCCTGTAACTTAGTTTGTACTTGATCGCCAAGGCCCCCTTAACTGTTTCCATCTAACAAGCTATACTCTAGAAACAGGATGTGTGTGTAGCTGCACTCCGAATTGTTGTGTTCCTGTTTCAGTTTTATTTCTCTACTTTTTTGTCATATTTGCTTTAGTTTTTAGCCTAAGTTAAACGTATTCCCATTGGTGTTATTAACTTACAATACAACATGTCTCAAAATAAAAAAAATGACCCATTATTAATTTGATTCTTATTAATGTTGATAATTTGCAAAGCGGCATGTAGCAGAGCGATGAAATAGGCTGGTTGTTTTCCATTGGTTCACTTTTCTTTACAGAGAAGCATTCTCCAAAGTCCGCAGACTTTCAGATTAAGGGTTTATAGCTAAATTATTGTTTCTAGACTTATCTCATAAGATATATTCAGGGCCAAAAGTCAGCTTACGGCAACAAAGAATTATTATCAGACCAGAAGAGTCAGACCTTGAGATTAATTACCATCTTGTTTTGTAGAGCTGTGCAGTGTTATTTTATGAACGGTATTTCCATTATCTTATCATTATTACTATTTGCAAAATGATGTTTACTAACGAGCTTCTGTTTTGCCCACCAAACAGCCAAGTTCAGAAAAGAGTTCAAGGTCAGCTGTTTCTGCTGCTTCTACGGGATCAAACGTCGACCTCGAACTCGTCGTGACCCGACCTTCACGATGACCTTTTCACACAGTAACTACAGCAACTGCCACACAGAGGAAGTCACGATGGCCAGCATGTGAGAGGAAAGCTATGACCTAGTCCTCGGTTAGCAGACTAGAGTCATTGCTCTTATTGCCCTTTAAATCTCCTTATCTTACAGGAGAAGGAAGCGTACCTCCAAAAGCATAGGAGTTCTGTGACAGTCCGACTTCATCAATGCTGCGCATACTATTTGCGCCCCAAAATAAACAGAATATAATTATCCTTGTGATTTTGTGCTGCTAGCAATACATTGTCATCGATTGAAAAGAGTAAAAATTACAATACAATTAACTTTTACCCGGGAATTTATTGGCTTCTGGACATTAGACATGGAGAGCTCCGACTCTGACCATACCGTGGTCATGTGGCATGTGGCAGTAGAGCAGTACACTGTAACCAATACTCTGTGTTTATTAATGACGTGTTGACAGAGATCTCCTATGAAGTGTTCATGCAGAGAAGTTCAGTTGTACGTTCAGCTTGATCAATCTTGCTGTTGTGAGTTTCCGTAGAAAGCTGTCTGATTTTCAACTCTCAATCTAGGAGCTGGATAACTAGATTCGACCTTGAAGATGATGTCGGTTACCCCTGCCCAGTCTCCTTGGGCTGCATGCGATCAAATTGACCTTAGTGGAGGAACACATCCAAAAGAACAACAAAGTGTTATCTGCTCGTGGTGCACATTAACTTGAAGTACTTCACAAGGATTGTACAATTTTATTTTATTACTTGCTTTCTTTTTGCTTTTATTCCATCTGCTTGCCTAACATCGCCATCTGTTACATAAAATACCCTCGCCCTCACCACTACTGTGGGGGAAAATAACCATATTGTTAATTCTGTATTCAATGTAGTCTATTCGATGGAGGGTAAAAGTTTAAGATAATAACTGAATCTAAGGATCTTTACTGTTGCCTAAATTTAATTTAACTTGTTTCAAGAGTAATTTAAAAAAAAAATCCTTGATATTGTATGTATTGAACTCTCTCTGTCTCTCTCTCTCATTTTCTCTCTCTCTCTCTCTCTCTCTCTCTCTCTCTCTCTCTCTCTCTCTCTCTCTCTCTCTCTCTCTCTCTCTCTCTCTCTCTCTCTCTCTCTGAGTTACAGTGTTATTTCACCATAGTATTTGACACACCATAGTATTTGACAGGAAGAGTTTAACTATGTGGCAGCACAGCTCTCCACCATCTTCTGTTCTTCTCTTAGTCCGCGCTGTCAGTGGTATCCATTTCCTTCGATTACTGCAAAGAATTCTGCGATTCATTTAATCAGAGTTATTTCCAAAACAAGATCTATCATATTTGACACTATGTAAATAGGTTTATTCTATACTCGGGGCTATGTGAAGCAGGCCATATCGATTTCTTACCTTTTTTCCCTCAGTTCCACACATATTTTGTCTTAAAAGTAATGAAACTTCCGATTCACATGCACTGTTTGTTGATGTTGTTGTTGTTTTTTTTTCATTTTCATTGTTTTCCTTCAATTTAAATCTCAACGGTGAATGAGGATTTCATCCTTTATGTAATTTATTTATTTTTGTTTTCAATATAGCTGTTTTTGTTGTAATATTGCTCGTACTCAACGTGTACAAAGCCAATCATTGAATTAACATGCTTTAAATATTATTGGTTATTTTCACTATCACAAGAAGCGCCATCAAACACAACCCATTGAAGAGATTTTCTCAAGCAGTTTGAAACCACACTATCTCTGAAAGTGATAACGTTAAGAGTCAGGTCTAGCACAGCCCACCTGGCAGATAAAAGTCCGTTACTTAAGGGGCTTCTTTGCTCACTCTACTGGACTGGTTTAAACAATGGAAGAAAAAAAAATAAATTAGAAAAAGGTTTACGCAAGTTTTTTTACTAAAGAAATGTTAAATCTCATTGTAAATATGACTTACTGGTTTTAATTTGCGTAATACTGTGATCTAATATCAATTTATTTATATATATATTTATATATATATATATATATATATAATTTAAATGACATAAATTTCAATACTCACTTCTCCCCCTACAAATATTGTTTTTTCTATCAATTTTCAATCTTATCTTTTTGCCGCATATTTTTTTTTACTTGAAAAGTGTTTTTTTTTCTTTTTGGTGGAAAAAAAAGGGGGGGGGGGGTAGGGGTCGTGGTTTAAGCTGCATTGAGGATCACTTTAAGTTTGTGCGAATTTCACTGGTATGATAATATCAATTTATAATATTTTTTGTCAAGTCCATTGATCCTATCATGTAAAACTATGTAGGCGAGTCCCACAACATCGCCCGACTCCTAATGGAGTCTATTCCGCGAAACTGGCTACACTTTGATGAATCCCATTTGACAATTGGCCAAGATTTCTTCATCTCGTAGTGAATTGAGCTGTTTGTACGTTTTTTTTTCCTCACATCTTTGATACACAAAACTCAACTTGCCTTGTTAACAACAGAGAGTTTTTTCTCTTTGAAATTCTAAGTTTGGTTATCAGTCTACTTCAGCTAAAAATCAAAACGCTTACAATTTTAGACACTTAGGGTAAGTGATAAAATCTGTCAAAATGTTTCGATTTTTTTTTTAAAGAAAAAGAACATTTTAATTGTGTAGAATTGTTGGCTTTTTTTAGTTTTTAAGCTAAAAAAAAACAAGAAGTTGATTTACAAAAATTAAAGACTAAAATTCGGAAAACGAGGGGTCGATATCTTATTGCATAATTACGTTGTTACTATAATGGTGAAATAATTTTTTCCTGTAATTTTCTATATTATGATGTACTTATTTAGCTGGCGGAATCATCTGTATCATTGATGTTTTGTTACTCATATTGTAAAATTTGTAAATATTATCATATGGTCATTAACATTATACTTTTATCGCTGCCTCATTACATGAAGTAAAATATCGTTTAAAGGCGGTGAGCACAGTGTGATAACTAATTTGCTCATAATTTCAGGACGGGTTTTATCAGATGAGTTTCGTTTCGGAATCTATTTATCCCTCCCTCATCGCATCCTTTACTTTCATGTTTGATTTCTGAACGGAAAAAAAACCCATGGCTGATATTAACAACTCGTGATGTTTTATTTAAGTTAAACTAAACAATGTCTTTGATGAAGATTCGACTGTTAAGGATTTGTGTGTGTGTGTGTGTGTGTAAACATTTATAACATTGTTGTTTGCTTTTTCCTTTTTTTTTTTTCAAAAGTTTTCAAATTATTTTTGAATCTTGTCATTGAGCAAACGAAATTATTATTTTTGTGTAATTGAATATCGTTTCAAGAATAAACTCATATAAAATTTCAGGACGAAATGCATAAAAATTTTAATACCGAGCCCATTGATATAGTAACATCCCTAGCTATTTTAGGAAAAATTTTCTTGTTATTGAGAATTCATTGTGCTGATCATAGAAACAGACAGAAAATATACAGGAGCAAATAGCGGCACAAAAAAAGTTAAACTTGCTCTTAATTCCAAAATGAAACCATTATCGCTCTCACCAATTTATGTGATTCATCCTCTTGGTACATCATAGGGCGAGAACATGAAGAATCAATCGATTGAACCACACATATCTAAAACGATATTCGCCATGAGCAAAAGGCGAAGTATTGAGGTTTGTTTATAAATCTTTTTCTCTCTTTTCTCTGTCTCTCTCTCTGTCTCTCTCTCTCTCTCTCTCTCTCTCTCTCTCTCTCTCTCTCTCTCTCTCTCTCTCTCTCTCTCTCTCTCTCTCTCTCTCTCTATCTATCTATCTATCTATCTATCTCTCTCTCTCTGTCTATCTATCTCTCTCTCTTTGTCTTTTTCTCTGTATGTGTCTTTCTCTCTCTTTTTCTCCGCCTCTCTCCTTCCATCAATCTATCTACCTATCTTTCTATTTATCTTTCTCTTATTCCCTTACAGAATGGCAGATTAAGCAACTAGAATATTTACCAGTGGAATGTAAATTATCAATTTCTAGATCGCTTGTCATCTGAGGATGAACACTTTGTTTATATTTCCTGGCAGGAAGTGAGGGATCTTCCCATCGCACGTGACAAATGCGCATGCGCTAACATGAGCGGAAGAATTAACATCAATGCTGAGAACGCTCTTTTCCTATTGTTTGTATAGGTTCAGTTGATGTCAATAACGCCCAATCAACTGGGACATAATTAATGGCATCCTACACTCTCACCTCAGCATTCATTAGCTTAATGCACAATACTATAGAATGATCTATAATATCTCTATGCTTATGCTGTGCATTGTTCTCATTTCCGCATCACCTCCTAAATTATCAATCGTAAATTTCGAACGGCACAGAAACTTCCATCAGCTAAATGCTTTCATAAGTGTATATTCATTTATTGTTTTTAATTTTTTGGTTTTTTTTTTTTTTTTGGTTTTCAGTGAATCTTCCTATGTTTATTTATTTCTGTTGTGTAACAGTACGTGTTGTTACTATTATATTTCGTTGCTAATGTTTCTCTACGAAGAGAGCTTATAATAAAAGGTAGTCCCAGCAATTGTGGTCTCGGGATTTGTGTAAACATCGAGAAAGATGGTGCCAGACTTAGTACACTTGCTGGACTCTGAGAGTTGAACTGTGTGAGCGTGTTGGCTGGGAGCATGTTTACACTCTGCCTGTCTCAGGTGTTCCGGTCAGAGAAGTGGACAGGCAATAGACTGGTCGGTCAGTGTGTCCGCACATCTCACATGACAATGGACAACTTTTCAATAACAAAATAGATTTTCTCGTGTTCGCCTTATCATTACAACCATATGGAGAGATGTAATGACGAGGTAATGATGTAGCAAAAAATATGGTGCTGGAGATAATATAGTAAAGTTTTATTTGCAATTAATGCATTTGAATGAGTCTGAATAGCTAAGAAAGATTTCACTTAAACAACAAAAGCTTGACTCTATACTAAGTGGTCAGCGGATTATAATCCAGACCATTATCTGCGGGCGTTACCAGTCAAAGCAGAGCCTCCAAAACCATATAATAGTGAGGTAGACTTTTTTTTCTTGATTTTTTTTCTTTCTAATTCGGTACGGATAGGCAAAAAATCAGCCTTTTTGTTGCGTATATTTTCACGGTATTAGAAATAATTGCTTCAATTTCCCAAAAAAAAAATGAAAAGGACTAATTTTTATCACAATAGAGAAATATAAAAAAAATTCTTTTCTCTGTCTCTGTCTCTGTCTCTGTCTCTCTCTCTCTCTCTCTCTCTCTCTCTCTCTCTCTCTCTCTCTCTCTCTCTCTCTCTCTCTCTCTCTCTCTCTCTCTCTCTCTCTCTCTCTCTCTCTCTCTCTCTCTCTCTCTCTCTCTCTCTCTCTCTCTCTCTCTCTCTCTCTCTTCCCCCTCTCTTTCTCTCCATCTATTTATC
The DNA here is from genome assembly GCA_033675545.1 of Elysia crispata. Classification (NCBI taxonomy): domain Eukaryota; kingdom Metazoa; phylum Mollusca; class Gastropoda; family Plakobranchidae; genus Elysia; species Elysia crispata. Next base: position 378,750 of record JAWDGP010005734.1, read on the forward strand.
ACTCTCTGCCTGAAAAGTGCGTATGTCTTTTTTATTTGTAATTGCTATTATTTTCAGGCTGAAATTTTTATTTATGTCAACCTTTTTTCCGATGGGGATCAAATACTAGCTATTTTGTTTTTCATGAAGAATAGATTTAAGAGCTTCTCTACAGTAAATTCTAATGGTTCCAGCATGAGTCATTGTTCATCAACCGTCCTTACATATCGGGACAGAGAAAGGGTAGTAGATAAAAAAGAATTCAAAATTTTATCTTAAGCAAAGTTTTTTTTTATAGTGACATATTCTACTACAGGGTTAGTGAATGTCTGAAAATTTTATTGTTACAAACTATGCAGTAAAGGACCTAAAGACCTGTTGGCTTCCTGAAGTTAACGAACATTCTAATTATGAATCTCCAAAGAAGGCTGAAAAGGATACTGTAGAAGATGCCTAGATTTTTTAGCAGACCAAGGTTGAGAAATATCGAGAAAAAAAATGACTCGGTTTAATACCAGACACACATTATCTTCATCTGGACATGCCTCATGAAAAATAGGTACATCTTGATCTAGTTGTGAATGTTAAATCACTGTAAAAGTCAGATTGTCAAAATTTCATAATTTCCAATCTTTTCTAGAATAATATTTTTTAAACGCAAGAACACTGGAACAAGCAGTTAGAACTCTTGGCGATTTCGACCAATGGAACAGAGATCAGTGTTCACCATCTATGCGGGTGTCATTGCCTTCCTGGCACAATACGCAGAGCGTATTGATGGAAATTGCAAGATTTTTACACGCTTATATGTTTAGCTTTGGACAAAGGCTTATTTTAGTACCGTTTGAGCGACAGTTCATTGATGGAAGCAAAAACAATCAAGGGAGATAGATGCTATTGATTAGACTATAATCTTTGATAGCTACACCTAAATAGACATGCGCATCACGCAAGGTTAAATCAACACAATCAAAATGCTCGACCGACATCATTATCACAGTTCAGATTCTTACAAAAGACGATAAAATTAAAATAATTGAGGATAATTGTCTGGCAAATATATAACTGATTCATATTTAGATCTAGCTGTATATTTGAATTAGATGAACCACTGAAATAGGATAGGTCCTAACTGGATAGAAAACAAGCTGGTGCTCATATTTTTTATATCACACTTCTACAGAGCAGACACGCGAGGGCTTATCTACTTGACAAAGAGTTTAAGTCCTGAAATCTATCCAACACTGGAGCATTCAAAGGTAATCCTCGTGCTAGAATAATAATATATCCTGGATCCATTTATTTCTCAAAGGAACTCCAAAATTGCCATTTTGCCACGTAAACCACTTGGTAGATATCGAGTTTAATAAACCAAAATCATACTTAATAATATCACAAAATTCACAGTTTCATATTTGTGCTGTTAGTTAGCCAGAATATATGCCCGAGGGCCTCAAGCTGGGAATATCCAAAACCAGATATCCTCACCTAGTTCACAATAACGCTATCAAGTTGTGACAGTCTGCTTATTTTGGAGGATCCAGATCTATTTAAGGGCCCTTTCAACCAATCAATATAATGTAGACTTAGATAAATGGGCAGCCATGTAATCCCGCAAGGCAGTGCACTTTGCACTTGTTGCAGGAATTCATAACCTTCTAAAAGTCATGTAAAAAGATCTTAAAATAGATTTGGAAAGTTCAGTCTTAGCTGATTTTCAGTCCATCCTAAAATCACTGTATTAAATAAGTAATAAATTTTGCTTAGTGCCTTACAGAAATTGACGCGAGCTGTAAGTTTATTGCAACCATAGTCTCTGTATGAAAGATTAACAGACAATTACCCTTGTTTGCTGCTGTTAGTATATAAATCAACGTGTATGAAAGAAAACATAGGATATTCAAGAGAAAGCTTAGTGTCACATGGGAAAATATGATGAAAATGCACAAACATTATAAAAATAAAAAATACTCCTGAAAGATAAATGATACTTTTGAACTCTTACGTAGATAATTATGGTTGAAAGGTACATGAATGCTTTTTTAAATTATCTGTATGGAGAACAATTTTCATCCTTATTATTAATGATGGAGCGATGAGGTTTATTTTGTCCAATGGCTAAGTTAGCTTTCATTTCATTTGGACTTCCAAAACTGAATGGGCCATACAAGCGGGATTGAATACTGCACTCAAAAACATATTTCTACTTCTGCTATAAAAAAAATCGATCTCATGACTACTTCATGCAGGACAAATCACTTTAATTGGAGGTAGAGCTAAATTATGTCAAATATCCCGCTCTTTAAATTTGAAACTGAAATTAGTTGCCCATTCTTAACTTACGAATAAAAATTAAGAAGTAGATGAAAGAAATTCAAAAGTAGACCTCTAGAATTGGCTGCCTAGCATTGAGAATACAATAGCTAAGATTATTTTAACATTGGACATAATGAAAGTGATTTTGGAGAAAAAAAAATAAGCCTTATTTACGTTTTGATAAATCTATGCTTCAACGTGACCAGCTAATAGAAGATCAAGATACAAAAAGGAGAACCAAAATGTATCTTTATCTTAAATAGGTGAAGAAGTGAAAGCGAAGAAGATAAATTGGGATAGCGCCTGTTTTCAATGAAGGTCGTTTACAAAGCCAAAAACTAGGTTTTAATATAAACCTCGGTTAGAAACTAGGCCCAGCTTTGGCCTCAGCGCAGCAGCTGATGACCATGGATCGCTCTCTGTCTGTATTGATTCTTCAGATTAGAACAAGGCTAATAAGTCAGCGCACCGACGGCTTGATATGTTTAGATGTTAGAGAAACAGATGAAGAGATATCCGATATGTTTAATGCTTGGACACGCAGGGGGCGAAAAGGGCACATAGGGATATCTGGAGAGTCGGTGAGAGATTGAGGGAGAGAGGGGGGAGAGAGAGAAAGAGAGAGAGAGAGAGAGAGAGAGGGAGGGAGGGAAAGAGAGAGGAAGAGAGAGAAGAAGAGAAAGAGAGACAGACAGACAGACAGAGACAGAGAGACAGAGAGAGGGGAGGGAAGGAGGGAAGCCTGTGATGTATAAACTGGAGGCTAGAGTAAAGAAACGAAAGATGCGCCGAGACCGAAACATTGATGGGAGGAGATAAAGTTGACCTTCTCAAGGCATCTAAGCTGGTGGCACACAGGTAGACAGGCAGATGCCTCGACACCAATTGAGGGAAAAGTCTAAATAGAGAACAAGACAGGAATAAAAATCAAAAAGACAATTCTTCATGGTGGAGGAAGCGGAAGGACGGAAACAGGTATGTTAAAGAAAAATAAGAGAAGAGGGAGGGAACGGAACACGAAAGGTAAAAAAAGTGCAATATAAAAAAATTTAAGAAAAGAATATGTAGTTAGATGGATAGCTAATTTAAAAAAATTGAGACTTGTAAATAAATGGATGGATAGATAGGTAGATTAGAACGATACAAAAATACATGTATGTTGATTGTGAACAAATAGGGGGTTTTGAAAAACAATATAACTAATAAAAAGAAGAAAATGAAGTAATCGATATAAGAATCGAAGCCCTGAACATTAGCCAAACAGATGTACAACAATGCCTTAAGATAAAAAAATACATCATTTTTGAGCGGCGGCAGTGGTTTTCTCCAACTTGTTTGACAATAGATAAAAAATCTTTTTTAGAATGTTTCAAAGTAGTCACTGAAAGGGAGCGCAACGCAATTCGAAACTCTAGAGCCATGACGTTTAAACAGCTATATAAATAAATTTCATTATGGACAGGTAGATAGATTGGTAGGTTGAAAGATAAAAAAGATGCGTGTATGTAAAGGGATATAAAGTGAAGGAGACTAGCAGCGATATCAAATTGTTAAGAGGACTTCAAGAACGATTGTAGTCCAGAAAAAAAATAATTATGATTAATGCCAACGTTTTATGTTAATCATAAACATATTCCTTGCTGTTAAAAGCTGTTATCTTATGATATGCGAATGAATGATTGAGAACATTTTTTTCTTTTTTTTTATGTGGTCTTTTTTCTTTGTCTCTGGAAAAAAACTGCAATTACAAAAACCAATCAGCTGAATGATTTCGACTTTACACGATTTTTTGTGCTGTGTACGCACTTTCATAATAGCCAATATGTTTGCGAGTATTGAATGTCCCTTTATTATTTTATTGAGAAAATCTTTAACGTTATACAATGAGACGCAACTTTCCTAAGATTAGAGAAAAATCAAGCAAAATTTTGGCTTTATTTTCACGATAACCATATCACTGAGAATCGCCAACAGACACGAATATATGGCTGGCTGGAAATGAAGAAATTGGTCGAAATATATCTGAGATTACTTAGCAACATATGGCTTTTACATGAAGGTAGAAATATTACGTGTAATTTCTAGTATTCTATCTCAAAGTAGATAAAAATTACGGCTAACCTCTACAGCTTGGTAGTTTTGAATGCATAATCTTCTAGCTTATCATCACTGTTTATAGACTGCCGCTTCCAAGGGAGCAGACAAAAAAATTGAGAGCAAGGTCTATGTATCTTGCAACATCACTACTAATAAAGTATGTTCTTACTTGAATCCACTCCCATCCCTCCATCCCACTTTTCTTTTTTTTTTTTTTGTTTGCCGCTACCTTTTTCTCTCCTTTATCATATTTAGAATCTTTCCCCAGAGGACAATTCCTTCTGCTCCACTACGTTCATTCCCACATCCATAGCTCTCACCCTTGATCCTCATGCTCGCTCTGATCTAAACCTAGAGAAATTCACGTCATCTCCTGTACCACCCTCAGACACCCAGCGCTCACTCAGTCCCTATGCTGCAATCAGACCGTCGTGTTTTGCCGAGAAACTATCATACTGCACGATTGATTTGGCTTAGGTATGAAAAGATCTTTAATTGCGGCGTTTTCAAACCTTGCGTTGCCTCCCTAAGCTCCCGCTCGCTTCTTCCCTTTAAAATAAGAAATAAAAATATTGCCAGAAACTTTGTTTACTCTGTATGTATTTGTATTTTTTATTTTATTTGCAAAATTGCAAGTCCTAAACTCTAAAGCAAACTGGGTTTTTCAAATGAGCTCGCACATCGACATGTGTAAAGAGTTTTCAAGTATGTGTGAACAGTTCCTTTGTCGCAAGAATTGAAAAGAGGTGATGACAATGTTAGCAGCTGCAGCACTAATAAGTAAATAAATAAGCGGTATTTAAATAAAAAAACAAATTTACTGAAGAAACGATACAATCATTTTCTCTTACAAAGCGATCGTTTGATACTGGTTTCTCTGGAAAGGTAAAACCGTCTCATGTCCCACATTTTTTTTTGCTTGTGCAACGCACTAAAATGGCTTTTGCTTGCAGAGATTGTAAAATAAATATTGAAAACATTATCAGTTTATGCAATCTGATTTTATGTATTTAAAAAATATGCCTCTGGATTAAAATAAGAATTATAAAAAATGATATAAACAATAATAATAATAATAATAATAATAATAATAATAATAATAATAATAATAATAATAATAATAATAATAATAATAATAATAATAATAATAATAATAATAATAATAATAATAATAATAATAATAATAATAATAATAATAATAATAATAATAATAATAATAATAATAATAATAATAATAATAATATTTTGTTTCTCAATAAAATATGTCTTTCCTAGCCCTCAATAGAAACGTAGCGCTCAATTATTCAGAATGATTTGTTTGTTCGGTGTGTTTTGTTTATTTTTGTTTTTGTCAGTTATTTTCTTCTTTTGAGCACTCGTCTAATTTTTTTTTCCTGCATGAGCGCAATTGATTACATTATCAATCTGTTTCACGCAAGTGAAATCGTTTTTTTTTCATGGAAATCATTGGTGATCGATCGATTTTTTCCTGTCCAAAATGTTACTTTAAGGCAATAATGATTTTACATTGTAATTACCATGGAGTTGGTAAAGCTCTTATTAGAAATATAAATGCTGTACCACTGTCTGCATCGTTTTTTATGTTTCTATTTCCCTATTTAAAAAAAAAATAAGCGCATGTTTGTATGTCGACATCTATTATTTTCTTCAGTTACTACAAGTCATGAAAGTTGGTTGAACCATAAGGGCGCTTTCTTCTAGCCTTTTTCGCTCAGTTTAGTCTCCATCTACTTCTTCATAAAATACTGCATCATATGGTGTATATCTTTTCCCAAACTTTTTAAAAGCTTAAATGTTACCAAACATTCTACTGACTTTGCTCTCCTAAGTTTTGTTTTGGACTTTCCTACGCGCGTTTACTATGTTATTCCACTCAAACACGTTTTTCTAAGCAAAGATGACTAAGGGAAATTTTATGAGTCGGAGTTAGAGATTGATGGTGATTTTTCTTCCATAAACAACTTTATCGCCATCTTTCAGACGCATTCACTACAAACTAATTTTCCGATGTCGGCGGACTCTGTATTTGATTGCCTCCCATTCAGCAGTAATGATAAGGAAACTTGTGCATGACTAACTTATGGGAAACTGTTAAGAAGCGAATCCTAAAAAAATATGAAGAGAAAACATTGAATGACAAAATAAATCTGAAGTTTATCGCATTATTTTTTAGATGAGCAATAAGCTAGGCCAAACAGGAAATTAAAGTAAAATTATTAAAGATTATTCTTCCTATAAATTAAGGACGGTTTGGAATCTTTGCTTTAAGTTTCCGTCCGCTTTTTTTTCTTTGTTATTTGGTTTGTTGCTATTGTTATTGATGTTGTTGTTGTTGTTGTTGTTGTTGTTGTTGTTGTTTTATTATCATAAGAATTTTGTTATCATTACTACTGCAATATGGAAACCCGTTTTACGCACGGGATCTTATTGTCATTTGTCGGGGCTGCGATGCGTGTTTGTATAAAATAGACTTATGATTGTTTTTTATACCTATCGTTTTTCTAACAAGATCCAGATATGCCTCCACCTATCTCTATATATTTCTAAACCAAAAAAATAAATCTAGATCATCTGAAATCCTTTTGAAATTGTAAGCGTAAAAGTATATTAGTAGTAGTAGTAGTAGTAGTAGTAGTAGTAGTAGTAGTAGTAGTAGTAGTAGTAGTAGTAGTAGTAGTAGTAGTAGTAGTAGTAGTAGTAGTAGTAGTAGTAGTAGTAGTAGTGGTAGTAGTAGTAGTAGTAGTAGTAGTAGTAGTAGTAGTAGTAGTAGTAGTAGTAGTAGTAGTAGTAGTAGTAGTAGTAGTAGTAGTAGTAGTAGTAGTAGTAGTAGTAGTAGTAGTAGTAGTAGTAGTAGTAGTAGTAGTAGTAGTAGTAGTAGTAGTAGTAGTAGTAGTAGTAGTAGTAGTAGTAGTAATAGTATTACTATTATTATTATCATGATTATTTGAATACTTATAATTACTGTTATTTGAGCAAAAATTTGAAGTACAAGTAAATGTTATCAGATATTGGTTATTTTTTTTTTTGTGCATACTTTAAAACCATGAATGTGCTAATCATTCTCTTTTTTTATAGGCTATGGTAAACCTAGTAGTTTATTGAATGCATTATTTTCTTAGACATGCCTGGGTGAAAGAATAAAAATAGAAACATCATTCCTTCAAAAGGTAGATCAATCTTGACACTGCCAGGGAATTTATATCTTCCACAACTTTAAACAATCATTTTTTTTTTCATCTACATCTCCGGGACCTTTCATTTCCCTAAGCGAACAGTATTTTTTTAATCCAAATTTTCGTTATAGAATTGTAGTGAAAAACAATAGAAACTGAAAAGAACACCAAAGAATGTTAATCGAACGCCCACCTCAAATATCATGTACTGCTGGAAATGATTATAGAGCAAAGATTTCAAGTTGGTTTTATCCATTCCAATTTCTAGGACAGAAAATAAACTTTTCTTAAATTAGGCAGAATCTATTTCTTACATGGGTAAATCTTATTACTCTTATTTATAGAAACCCATTTTTTTTATTTCAAACATATCCTATTCTTCATTTCAGAATCAACGGTGATTTTCTCAGGTGATCCGAATAACAATTTCTTTACCAGCTCGTGTGTAGATGAAAACCCGCGGACAAATCAGTTCAATTATAAAAAAAGATTACCCTTCTGTCACATGATCAGCGAAAACGTGTCGGAATTGGTTGGCTTCGTTTTTAATTCCTCCAAAGTTATTTCCATAATGTAATAAAGAAACATTAGATTGGAATCCGTAGAAATTGTTTCAGTATTGGAAATGAATAGAAGGATAAATTTAATAAATCTGTAGTCTTTTTTATGTGGTTAATGGGCATTTTTAAAACGTTTAGTTATTGCTTTTTATTCATTGAAAGAAAAGAACAGCAAGGAGGGTATGTTTCTATAGAGGTTTTTGCATGAATATTCTTTGACTCTTTGAACAACGTGGAAAGTCTTGGTTTAAAACAAATTGCAACGGTTTTTCCTTAAATATATTCAGATATTTTTTTAGCGTTAGCTAAAATTGTAAGGTATAGCAACAATTGCACAGTTTTCCTGGCACCCTTGTCTAAGTCTAGAATTAAAAAAATGCGCTAATAAAATATATGGTCTACTAAGGTCTTCAATAAAGATGGAAAAGGGAGAAGAAGAAATGTAGTTACTCAGAAATATAGAAAGAATGAGAAACAATAAAGTTATATATATATATATATATATATATATATATATATATATATATAGAGAGAGAGAGAGAGAGAGAGAGAGAGAGAGAGAGAGAGAGAGAGAAAGAGTACAATGGGTTAACGTTAATTGCTTGTTCCATCAATATTAGTGTTAGTTGCTACTTTAACCACTGATGCTATTGTTAGCTTGTTCATCATTATACTTTTAAGCTGCTGTTTAAACCATTATAGTTTTATATTATTTTTGTTATTGGGATTGGATCATCATAATTATGACTAAAGGTACTATAATCTTGATTATTACGTCTCGTATGAGCTGCTATTGATCTTAGTTTGGGTCGCGACAACACGCGAGGCTAAAATCAAAAGAAAAAGATCTATATAGAAGCAGAAGTAAAAATTTTCAATCCCAACCAATTCGTCCAATATTTCAAGCATATCGAGGGTAATTAGGACTTGTCTTGCCCTGTGCCGTTGCTTTTTATCTTAATTAAGATGCAACTGTATGTAAAACGTTTAGGAAACGATTATAAAATGGTTAAAATCTCCTTAATGAGAGACGAAACACTCTTTTATATTAGCAACGAATGATACCATTAAGTAAATTACTCAATGGGCTTAAACAACATATAGTCCTCCTTGATACATCACCGTTATTTTTTACCCTAAAGTATATTTTAATTGATTATAACATTTTGCATAGAAGTACGCGAATACATTTGCAAGTACAGGGCTCGCCATTACGTCAATTTTTTCTGTTGTATTTGCAGCTGTGTAAAAGAAATTTTGAAATTCATGAATATTGCGATTTTAAACAACCCGGAAGTTCGGAGCGGAAAATTCCTATGAGGCAACGAGGTAGGAGGAGAAGAAGTAGAATAGTAAGATGGAAAAAAAGGCAAAGAGGCGAATTCTAAGATTGCACTTTATTTACTTGCCAAAGTGAAATTCAGAATGCTTTTTAGATCAGTGTAAGAGAATAAAAAACTCACAAAGCAATTATAAACCCATTAAACTGTAAGGAATATTTAGTCTGTGTTAAAAGCTAAACAACATAATGATTATTATCTGTTTTTCCGCCTCTCCATCACCCTAGGATCACCCAAATGGTGAATGATGGTATCTTTACTTCCTGGACCTCTTGCAATGGAAACTGAAGGATGTCACAGAACGCCTAGCAAATATCTCACAGCTTTCCGTGATGGAGATTATGCTATAGTGCAAGAGGTCGATATAGTCTGAGCTGTGCTGTACTGCTACAGCAACAACACAAACCTCTGATTTATCGCCGCTGGATGCTCGTCAAATCGTTAGCACCTGATTCTAATGAAAGAGTTGCCTTGCTTCCCACTGAAATAATTACTTGATAATAATTATTTTTGCGAGCAGACGAGGGGCCTGGCATACCACCCCAGGATGGTGCAGAAGGTAACCTACTCCCGCCCTCTAGATGTCAGGAGGAGATCTGTTTACAGGGCGCTGTGTGATGAGCTGTCTCTGTCCACACTCTTGTCTGGCTCGCCCTGAGCTGTGAGAAGTAAACAGCAGGTCAATGTAACACCAGGCCAAGGAGAGACCTTTATAAAAATTGCGAAATAAAAGATGAGAAAGAAGCTTGATTTTCTTTACTTCGATTTACTGTTTGTTGTTGTTGGTTTCTTTATTTTCCTTCAAAGTTAATGACCGAATATACTGACCGTAGGTCGACGTTTAGTTCTTTTCACCATGTACCATAGCAGTTGAAAGTACGTCCTTGCGATATCATTGGTTTATAATACTGAGCGGTAACAGAAATTGCCTTGAAAGACACAAAATTAAAGGGGAATAGGAGCAGATGAGTGTTAATAATCGACTAGAAATATATCATATTCTTAACGCTTTAGAGTACTTCAACGTGAAGTTGCCTCTTACATCACTTAAGGCTGCCACTACAACGTTACACATGTGGGCACAGGGCGGATAAGCAAACTGCAGAGAAAAGAATAAAAACGACTCTGTGCTCCGCGCAAAACCACACGAACTTGCTAGCTAGAATATCGTACAGTTGAAAAGTAGGACATGGAAAACTAGTAAAAGAAATTTTAAAAAATTAAAAACAAATCAATGAAAGGGATATAAAAATGAATAACCTATATGTATTGATACGGTGGAAATTTTTCACAATATTATTTTCAAACAAAGCAGTAATAGTAATAAATGAAAAAAAAATCCCAATTCATTAAAGATATAGGGAATACCATGTGAAACAAACGCAAAGGTAATTGGTATACGCTACAATGAACCTTCACAAACAGAATTGTCGTTCTAGCGTTCATTGCTTCTCTTGGGAGCTCCCAGCAAAATGCTTAAAAGCTCGTTAACAACCGAAGGTAAATATTCAGCTTTGAACATCATTATCTGCAATCATCGAGTGTTGAGCTTAAAATGGTTTGGCAGGAACAACACGGAAAACATGTGTAAGAATGATGCGTGGTGGAGATAAGTTCATTACCTTGAGTGTGGGCTGAGAAAAAAAGAGTTTTAGATAGAATACAGCTACGCAATACAAAACGGTGAAATAAATTGAGGCTTAGATTCATAATCGAATAATCTTGAAAAAAGTTCACCATCTTGTTGTATAGTATTTCTAGAGATATATAGAGACTTTTGTCAAAGTAAAAGGTAAAAAAGGGTTAGAATATAACTTTATGTTCAATAAACCCAATTTCTGGTAAATGTCTAATTATCTTCGTGTATGGATCAATATTCAATGATGATCAGAAAATCAACTGCATACATACCTCTCCTACTCTCTCTCTCTCTCTCTCTCTCTCTCTCTCTCTCTCTCTCTCTCTCTCTCTCTCTCTCTCTCTCTCTCTCTCTCTCTCTCTCTCTCTCTCTCTCTCTCAATTTCTCTCTCTCTTTCTCTCTTTTTCTCTCTTTCTGTTCCTCTCATTCTCTATCTCTATCGATATATATATTATTTGCGTCTTTGTAACGCCGTTTGTCTGTCTATCTCTCATCTATCTTTTTTACTTTCTCAAATTGAATTCCATTTGTGAAAATAAATCTAATCCACATAAATCGATTACAGCTTCTCAATTAATGCATAAATCCATCCTGTTAGTCACAAAACTGGGTGGCAAAACGTTCAACAAGCTGGATTAAGTCAAAATCGAGTAAAACCCGTGGTTTGACTTTGCACATAAGAAGATAAATTAGAAACTTCGCAATTAAACTTCAGTCTGTTTCTCGTTGCCGAAATCAGAATAAATTCTCAGGACACTCGCCTTAAACAGTTTAGTCTTATCGGAAAAACTAGACCTTAAACTAAAATCTAAAACACACTAATTGGATGGAAAGAAACCAAAGAGAAGAGTTACTGGGAGTGCCTGAATATAGAGAGGATCTTCATTATATTAGACGTGTAGATTGACTTATGTCTCTCATATAAATATGAGTGCCTGAATATAAAGAGGATCTTCATAATATTGGACGCGAAGATTGACTAATGTCTCTCAGATAAATATGAGTGCCTGAACATAAAGAGGATCTTCATGACATTAGACGTGTAGATTGACTAATGTTTTTCAGATAAATATGAGTGCCTGAACATAAAGAGGATCTTCATGACATTAAACGTGTGGATTGACTAATGTTTTTCAGATAACTATGAGTGCCTGGACTTAAACAGAACCTCATGACATTGGACGTGTAGATTGACTGATATTTTAAAGATAAATATGAGTGCCTGAACATAAAGAGGATCTTCATGACATTGGACGTGTAGATTGACTGATATTTTAAAGATAAATATGAGTGCCTGAACATAAAGAGGATCTTCATGACATTAGACGTGTAGATTGACTGATGTTTTTCAGATAAAGATGAGTGCTTGAACATAAAGAGGATCTTCATGACATTAAACGTGTAGATTGACTAATGTTTTTCAGATAAATATGAGTGCCTGGACTTAAACAGAACCTCATGACATTGGACGTGTGGATTGACTAATGTCTCTCAGGCCTGAATACAAAGAGGATCTTCATGATATTGGAAGTGCACATTTGAGCAATGCTGCTCAGATAAATGTGTGTGGCTATACACAAAAGTACAAAGAGAAAAAATACTGATGCAGATTTTCAGTCGTCGCTCATACGACTGAATTGTAGAAAAATGAGAAATGAAGGAACATGTAGTAAAACTGGCAGCAACGTTCAATTTATTTAAGTGAAAAGTTCACATCGAAGTGTTCCGCTACTGCACCATACTTATCGATCTCTTATATTACAGTTTCCCACATCGCTCCTTGCCTTGTCACCAACTAGGTATGCACTCATGATTGTTTTCCTTTGGGAGGAGAAAAACTTGTTTTGACCATTATAATCCAAACAAAAAAATTTTTTTTATAAAAGTTGAAAATTTAATTGAGTTTCTTAAAAGACTATGGCTTCATTACAGAAAGGAACTGCACCATCTATTTGTAACTCTTCAAATATAACATATAAATATCATGTAGGTGGTTTTTTTTCAATCTTCACTCTCTGCGGCGTTTCCATTTTCAAACCAATACGAAATTTATTGCTACATTTAGGTTTCAAAACGGTTACTTTCTCTTTTGCTATTGCAATGGAATATTTCATTTCGTTTCTATTTGATTTATAGTTTATATTCATTTCTCTTTATGTTATTTAGACATCAGCAAAACAATGCTTAAGTGTACTGACAAATTTCAAAACAAAAATTTCTAATTTAGATACAGCAAAATACTGGGATGAGTTTTAAACATGTTTAAAGAAAAGAATAGTATAAACATAACAGAATTATCTCTATAAGTTTAATTCTTAATTTGAAAAAAAAATAACAGATATATAAAAAGGTAAATTGTTCTGGAAAATTCATTTCGTCCAAATCTATGCCATTTAGACCTTCGCAACAAAACACTCCTAAATGCAAGCAAGTGTGCCGTTTTAGCTGTCTCAAAAGATAAATCTCCTGCAACTTTCAAAAAGATTTTCCTGAGTTTGGTGTTTCCGCCACCTTAAAGCTTAGGGTACTCATAAATATACAGAGACCAGGCGTGAGTTTGATTAGATCATCGTTCTCAGCTTATATAAGAAATAATTTCTCTCTCTCTCTCTCTCTCTCTCTCTCTCTCTCTCTCTCTCTCTCTCTCTCTCTCTCTCTCTCTCTCTCTCTCTCTCTCTCTCTCTCTCTCTCTCTCTCTCTCTCTCTCTCTCTCTCACTCTCTCTTTCTCTCTCTCTTTCTTTCTTTCTTTCTCTCTCATTTATCTGCCCTTCTTTTTTTTCCTCACTTTCTGTCTTCCATTTTTCACTTTCTCAGTCTTCCCCTTCCTCTCTTTCTCCATGTGGGCAACAGCCTGTTGAGGCATCATTGCCCTTAAACACAGCCACACACTAACTCACACTCGAGAATTTCACAATTGGAGACAGCGACGTGCCTTGGGGCTTGTGTCTCACGTTCTGTTTGTTATCCATGCTGTGAATGAAACTCAAGTGCCAATTTAGACAGATCTTTAGAAGATTCTTCTTCCTGCTACTGTCTGCGCAGGCGCGTGATCTTTTACACAATTTCTTTAGGAGAGAGCACGTATCTGAAGAAAACTAAATTTTCGAACTTTAATTAACTGAGATTTTCGTCGCATTGTCAATTGTTAAATATCGACCTCAGTCGTTACCCTTTATTATCTAGATTTTTTCTCTAGACTATGCATTTTTGTCCTTTCTTCAATCTTTCCTTTTTCTTTTGTTGTGAGTCGAACATAAAAAATAGCATAAGGTGTTGCATACGTAAAGAAAGAGAGATAATAATGAATAAATAAAAAGAAAGAAAATTGAAAAATAAGAAAAAAGGACGGAACCATTTGCGCAAATTATCAGTTATATATTTCTTTGAGTAAAGGGAATTTAAGCTTTTCTAAGCTTCTATTATTTAGCGGCCTTTTCGTCCTCAATTTAGTTCACAAAATAATAATCAAATAAGAGGAAGAAATTTTCTGCCATGGTCTCTGTGAGATATCTAAGAACCAAAGTATTTCTTCATCATATAAATGATTTCGCAAATTTTAACAGGAACAAAAAAATATAATTGGCAAAAATGTTCTTTAAAAAAAACAGAACCTATTTTGTGGCTAAAGCGGCAAATTATAGATAATTTGATTTGATTCGTTCTTCTTTGGGAGGCATGCATGGCTTAACTTTAATTTATTTATTTATTTTCTTGTAATTCCTACTTTTTTTCTGCTATTTGTTGATTATCTTTCTTTCCATGTTTTTAAGAGTGCACGAAAAAGGTAGGAAATTCTGTATTGACTAAGCTTTCTGACACATAAAATATAACATATCCCAATCTTGATTCTTAGTTACTAAATTTTATCACATTTTAAAGGAGCACAGCACATGCAAAGAAAAATTAGACAAATTTCAAACACAATTGAATGTGATATTTGAAACTTATTCAAATCAAACGTCAAGTGAATATAAGCTGGAAAATATCTAACGATTTGCAATAGAATGACGTTTCACATAGTTAAAAAGGCAATTGATTTTAACACTTATGTCATCTAGAAATTATACACACATGTGATTCTCAGCATTAAGTAGATTTTCACAGGAAACATAGACTTACTGTTAATTGGCGGTGTTTTTATAACTGGCATTGACAAAGCCAGGGTGGGAGTTTATAATTTCAGCCGTTATCTCAATCTATAGGCTCTTGTATTTATAGTTCCTTTTAAAGGCTTAATAGCATATGGATTTACATATTTAAAGCGGACTTGGGAGGCTTTGTGCGCAATCTCCTCCTTTGTTATCCAACCCACACCTTTGAAGCTTTGAAGGCGTCTACAGCTTTCATGTGGCTGGGTACTAATTCATAAAAAATCAACGCAAACTGCTGTCTCGATTTCTCCAAAATGCTTGTTCCGTCAACATAAGCTAACTTATGATCACCAATTGGCTTGCCATTGTGTCATTCTTTAACAACGGAAGTCTTTCTCAATTGACTTGAGGTGTAGATTGTGGATTATACTACTTATATATACTTCACATGCACTTTGGTTGAAACCTGGTCACTTAAGGAAGTCCAGGAACAGGAAGTGTCAACAGGACAAGAGTCAGCCTGGTAAGCACAACATGGTGGCAGCACCAAGACAGGAGTTTAAATCAACTCCCATCCGCCCAGTATTTGATTTTAGACAACAAATAGGTTACTAAATAACATGATCTAGAGTTGATCTACACTTTGTAAATGATATTTACAACCATGCCCCAGGAAAATGAGGTGAAAAGTTGTAAAGTTTAGTTGTTTCCTTAGGCCTTACATGAAGATACAAGGCACCCACAAGATCTGGAAATAGGATCTAGAGTTCATTATCTTCTCTACTGTAACTCCTGGCCTAGTTAAGGACTCAGATATACATCTGGATAGAAGCAACTATAGACCTACTTGTATCAACCATCAGGAGATCTAGATAGCTTTCGTCATGGCCAAGGATACCAAAGGTAACACACCGACAATAGCTGGCATTAGGCCACCAGAAAAATTAGTTCTAGGCCAGTGGAAATTGTTCAAGCAACGTTGGACAACATACGCTATCCTCACTAACTTGAATAGTTTAGACGACAAAATTCAAGTAGCACTCTTTCTGCATGTCATCGATGACGACGCTTTAAGAACTTACAATGGATTCGTCTTTGACACCCCTGATGACCAACGGAAAATATCAGAGGTGATTCAAAATTTGATGAGTTTGCTATTGGGGAGCAGAATATTACCTTTGAGAGATTTAAGTTCAACCAGCTGACACAGTCACCAGGCGAACAGTTTGAGACCTTCTTGTCCGAACTCCGACAGCTGGCAAAATCATGCAGTTTTTGCGACCAGTGCAGGGACTCCCTCATCAGGGATCGAATTGTGATAGGAATCAGGGAACCTGAAACAAGGCAGGATCTGCTGAAAGTACGCAACCTCACATTGGAAAAATGCATTGACATTTGTAGGTCGGCCGAGGATGCATCCACCCAGAGTAGGACTATCCAGCCCGAAGTTGCGGCCTGCAACACAAATCAAAAGGGGAAAGCAAGGTATAATAAGAAACCTGATCAGTCCAAACAACCAGCTCGCACCACTACCTTCAAATCCCCAACAGGGGCTACACCACACCAGAAATCTTTCAAAAGACCCACTCGACAAGATTATAAACCACCTAACAGTAATCCTCACGGTCAGTGTGGATTTTGTGGATACTCTGCACACAATAGAATAGACTGCCCCGCTAGACGCGCAACCTGTAGCAGTTGTCAGAAAATAGGCCATTACCATAAAATGTGTAGATCCAAGGATAAGACTGGAGGCGTTGACGGAGTTGAACCTGGATCTGACTGGTGCACCGCGCAGGACACATTCCTTGGCCATGTTCAAGACGCAAGTGGCCAAGAATGGATGGCACAGATCAATGTGGATGGACGCCCCAGATCTTTTAAAATCGACACAGGAGCGTCTGTCACAGTCATAGGAGAGGGGACAGGAGTAAACCTCAGAAATTTGCGAAAATCAGATACCCAACTCAGAGCAGTTGGAGGGAGACAACTTGAAGTTCTTGGATTTTTTACAGGTACTCTCAGTTACAGAGGCAGGTCTATACAAGAAAAACTATATGTAGTGAAAGGTCAGACAAGTTCCCTACTCAGCAGGAATGCATGCGTCAAGCTAGGCCTAGTAGCTAGAATAGATAACGTCCAAGCTAACCCTACTCCCAACTTTGAGACTGAGTTCCCAGAACTATTCCAGGGATTAGGAAAACTGGAAGAAACTTGCTCCATAAAGTTAAAAGAAGACGCGGTTCCCCTGCACATCTTTACTCCGCGCAAGATAGCCCACCCACTCCTACCACAGGTCAAGAAAGAAATTGACAGGATGCTATCACAAGGAGTCATATCAGAAATGACAGAACCAACAGAATGGTGCGCCGGAATGGTTGTTGTACCCAAACCGAGTGGATCGGTCAGAATTTGTGTAGATCTTACAGAACTCAACAAGGCGGTGAAGAGAGAAGTGCATCCACTAAACTCTGTAGACCAAGACCTAGCACAACTCACAGGATCAAAGTACTTCACCAAGCTTCATGCCAGATCAGGGTTTTGGCAAATACCCCTCTCAGAGGAATCCCGTAAATACACCACATTCCTCACACCCTTTGGCAGATACTGCTGTAATCGCTTACCATTTGGAATTTCTTCTGCTCCCGAGATCTTCCAAAGAAGAATGAATAAGATTCTCAGTGGACTGGATGGATTTGTATGTCAAACGGACGACATATTGGTTCATGCTGCAGACAAAGAAACATATGACAGGCGCTTACGCCAAGTGATGGAACGACTACGAGAAGCTGGGCTCACTCTCAATGACAAGTGTGAGTTCTCTAAGTCATCACTAAAGTTCTTGGGACACATTATCGATGCTACAGGGATCAGAGCAGACCCTGGTAAAATTGAAGCAATCAAGAACTTTCCCCAACCCCAAAACATCACCGAGTTACAACGCTTTCTTGGTTTAGCAAACCAGTTAGCGAAGTTCACGCCACGTCTGGCTGTTCACACAGAACCATTAAGACAACTCCTCAAGAAGGATAGAGTCTGGGTCTGGGAACAGCCACAAGATAATGCCTTCTACAAAGTGAAGGAGCAACTAACCACTACACCAGTACTAGCCCATTACTCTCCTCACAGTGAGACGGTGATTGCTGTGGACGCTTCAAACATGGGACTAGGTGCAGTCCTTCTCCAGGTTCAGAATGATGGGACCAGAAAACCTGTAGCTTTATTTCACGTTCCCTGACAGATGCTGAAAAGAACTACGCAGTGATAGAAAAGGAGGCACTAGTTGCAACATGGGCATCAGAAAGGTTTAGAGCATATGTCCTTGGATTGAAATATACCATTGAAACTGACCACAAACCACTGGTTCCACTTCTGATGTCAAAAGAACTCTCGAAACTTCCTCCAAGGATTCAACGTTTCAGACTTCGCCTTACTCGCTTTAGTCCTGAAGTCAAACATGTGTCCGGTAAGTCGCAAATAACTGCGGACACGCTTTCATGAGCACCTACAAGAGGGCCGTGCAAGACTGATTTAGACCTTTATGCCGATGTATTGGCTCTATCAGATCAGACGTTCAAGTCTCTTCCCGTAACCCCAGGGAGGCTAATGGAAATCATCACAAAACATAAAGCTGATCCAGAGATACTTGAAGTCCGTAGATTCTGCACAACAAGATGGCCTGCTTACATGCCTGAGAATATACTCTCTTGAAGCAGTACTGGACTAACCAACAGCATTTCACAATTGTGAATGATTTGCTCCTTTACGATGATAGAATCGTCATCCCCAGAGACTTAAGACTCGATATCCTCAACCGTCTCCATGAAAGCCACCTCGGGATGAACAAATGTAAAGCTCTCGCTCAGACGTCAGTGTGGTGGCCAAATATCTCAAGCCAGATTGAAGATCTGGTGAGGAAGTGCCAAACTTGCGCAAAACTGAAACCAGAAGTAAGAGAACCTCTTCTTCCATCATCCATACCAGAACGTCCTTGGATACGAGTTGCGATGGACTTGTTTGATTACAAAGGAAACACATACATGGTAGTCACAGACTATTACTCTAGATGACCTGAACTTAGATTTCTAGAAAACCTTTCTTCTTCATGTGTCATCAACAAACTCAAGTCCATATTTGCCACCCATGGCATACCAGACAACGTTATCTCAGATAACGGACCTCAGTTTGCAAGCACTGAATTCAGAAAATTTGCACAAGAATGGGGATTTGTCCATCTTCTCCAAGATACCCACAATCAAATGGAGCAGCTGAACGAGCGGTGCAAACATTAAAGAATATGCTGAAAAAGGCAAAAGATCCCTATATAGCCTTACTTAATTACAGGGCTACCCCCCTCCACAATGGTTATGCACCTAGCGAAATCCAAATGGGACGAAAACTGCAGACCAAAATACCAGTCCTTCAGGATAAACTTTTGCCAAGCACACCCAATCACCAGGACATTCATGGAAAAGAAAACAGGTATAAAGAGAGCCAACGGCAGAACTTTAATCAACGCCACCGAGCCAAAGAACTTCCTGAACTTGACCCTGGAGATACAATCTACATCAAGGATCTCAAAAGAGAGGCAGTGGTGGTAGAGCAGCATCACAGCCCCAGGTCATATTTGGTGAGAACAAGTCAGCAAACTACTCCCCTCCGTCGGAATCGAAAACATTTAGTGGCAACACCCAGAGAGCAGCCCCCGACAACAGAGAGAGATGAAACTCCAACCATTCCCAGAAACACACCAAGCCCAAACAGGCCTGACTACCATACAAGCAGATGTGGTAGAACCATCAGGCCACCAGACAGGCTCGACCTGTAACTAAGATCACCAGGGAGGTGATTAAACCTGTACATAGTTTGTTAGTTCGTTTACTTTTCAAGTTGACACTCGAGTTGGAGTTCAGTTTTCAAGTTAGTTTCAAGTTTCAAATGTTCAGATCAGACTGCTCTGTACCGACCCCAATGTAAATAGAAGGCAGCAACAAAATTACACTGAATGAAATCTATCAGGAAGGGAGATGTGGAGTATACTACTTATATATACTTCACATGCACTTTGGTTGAAACCTGGTCACTTAAGGAAGTCCAGGAACAGGAAGTGTCAACAAGAAGTCAACAAGAGTCAGCCTGGTA
>JAWDGP010005735.1:0-5000 GCA_033675545.1 Elysia crispata
CTCTATCATGATGTTGGACTTGTACGTAAGGTTTTTATTTTTTAGTTCTTGAGGCCTCATATCATTTAAAAACTCATATAAATCGGATTTGAAAAAAAAATTATTCGACAGGTGAACTCAAAGCAATTAAAGTAAAATACGAAGAGGGAAATGCACATAAAGTGGGAAGAAGTGGATCGAGAGAATAGACATTGACGGAGATATTAATTTCTACTCAATTGAAGCTTACGTTGACAGGATTGTTGTATATTGTTGTTGTATAATAAAATTGTGGTCCAAAAAGACCTTGATTAAATGGGTAGCTAGAGTTACTACCAGTTGCCTGGAACTCAAAAATCAAAAAAAATCTTTTCCTTCCATAAGATATTTATTGTCGTAGCTCTTGGTGTATTCGAACTTTTTAGGAGTAAACACTGGGTTACCTGAGGGGGAAATTAACACAGGCATGTCAGATTAGCATTCTCGAAAAAATCACTTAAAAGAGTGTTTTTCGGGGTCTCTGATATCTACACTGAATTTGACGCCGTCTCGTTTCTTAAACGTAAACCTATGATGAAATAGATCTGAATCAGATGAGAAACGAAGTTAAAGATATCGATATTTGTTCAATATATTGTTAATACAATGTTAATACAATAATACTTAAAAAGAAAGTTTAATTTTTGGGTTGGATCCAAGGTTTACAACATCTTATGGAATATGTACAAGATATATTAATTCATAGCATTTTTGTGCTTTCTGTTTATATATAATTATATGTATCACTTTACTTTCACTAAAAGATGTAAACAGTTTAAAATTAGTTATTTATTACCAAAAAAATTCTTAACACCCCTGAAAACTTATGAGGTTTAGCCTTCTAAATTTATATAGTAAAATAACCCCTATACTTTTTATTTATAATAGACAAACACACGCATATATATATATATATATATATATATATAAAATCACGCATTAAAGTTATCTTTAAATTCAGAAAACAATACAATTTTTTTAGACTTATTAAGCGAAAATTTCACCAACAAAAACAGTGAGCATACTTAAAGTTGTCCTCCCGAAAAGAAATAGCAAAGAAAGCACAATAGACCAGGCCATGATACAGCTCGGCCCCGGAAACGTGGAGGAAACTTTGACGCCCAGATAAAGATGTATTTGTTTGCGTATAGCTATAAAAAAAAAGAAGAAAAAAACCATGGTTTTTGATTAAAGAATTTTTTATTATTATTTTTTTTTTCATTTGAAAGAGACGAGATATTTTTTTATTTAATCAACTTGGTAACTACCTTTACTTATTTTCAAAATTAAAGTTTGAAACATGAAAACAAATTTTAATAGGACGTAATTCTTAATATATATATATATATATATATATATATATATATATACACACATACACACACAGCAGCCAAACAAGATCCTTAAATCTATAGATAAATTTTGTAATAATAGAACCAAAAATTTATGATTTGATTAACATAAGATTCATACATATATTTGATACATAGTTAGATGTTAAATAAAGAGTATCACTAGATCTAGATCTTCATTACTTCTCGTAAAAGTTGTGCTACCTGTATCTTGTGAATTTACTACTTTTTTAACAATAAAAATGATTTGATTTTTAATATGATAACAAAACGAATTGAAACTGCTATTAGCGTTTACTTTCACAGATCTTTCATAGTTTCTCATCCAGAAAAATGATCCATTTGTTTAGCCAAGTTAATTCTTTTAAAAGTGACGTAAATCTGTGCAAGGTAATGAAAACATTGGTTAGAGAGTATCAATTTTTTTTCTGGACTCAATGTAGATCTGGATAAATAACAGGCTTCAGTCCTATTTTGTCATTAAGGAAAGTCTTTTATTGCAGCCTGTGCACAACTGATTTGCAAAGAAATCCTCCTTTATGGAAATTTTCACAACTACCGAATGCGCAAAACCTAGATTACCAAAAAATACATCATAATGTGAAGCAAGAGACAAGAGTTGGTTGATAAATTTTAATTAACCAGAATATTAACTGAACGGAAGGGTGTTAGCATGTTTACTCTCGATACATTCTGTCTCAAATGCCCTGCCTGGAACAGACATCGGCGATCATGATTCTCCACCTGTCCCTATCTTCCGTCATCAGCAGTAAGGCTATGTTGTCTTTGTTGTTTCCTGTCACAAAAGAGCTCAAGCTATCAAGAAATGTAATCCTTTGTCTACCTCTGCTTACATTATTTCTCTCGATACATTATTTTCGACAATTGCTGCATGTCAGTAGTGAGTAAGTTTCTAAGAACTAGTAGTGCTTATGTAGATTATAACTCTATGATATTTACTATTTACATTTTTATCAATCAAATTGGATAGACAATTGAAAGATATGCCAGTTTATGGCTAGTTAAAAGTATGTAGCATAGGTGCAAGCTAGTATTTTTGGCCAGAAATTATCCGATACTTTAATTTTTGTTTTTACAATCGATCCACTCTTCCATTCCTCTAACGCTATGACCAACCATTAGGAATGGGATCTGTTAATTTTTCACTGTTAATTATAATAGTCTGCAGCATTTTGAAATTTTACCTGAACAAGCTACAAACCATATCAAAGAACTAATAACAAGTATACAGCTCCCTATGTGAAAGTAGAGAGAACAGCTAAAGCTGCGGGGTCGGACGAAATTGGTGGCGAAAGGCGCTAAATAGGTAAATGCTATAATGAGCCTTATTAAGGTTTGAATTATTCATTGTTAAAGATATTCTAAATGGTCGGTGTTTTGTTCTTTGGTTGCTTTTCGGCTAGGTCTATCCACTACCCGGTTGTAACTGCATTTCTATTGTCCCTCATCACGTGACTTTGAGGCAAAGAGGAAGAGCGTAAGTGGATTTTTTCTTTAAGTGCCTCAAACAATGTCAGTCTTTATTTAGTATTCAATAAGTTATGTAGTTACAGCTTAAATTGCATCTTCCTTTTCATATCTCTGTATCATCGTCATAACCATCGACATATCATCGTAGTCACTATCGTCAACTAGAAACATAGATAATGCGATGCAGCCTAGAGTTATGCTACTTAGTTGGAAGTAAAAACCTCTAGTTTAAGTTGTTTGATAGCATATAAAGCAGTAGCATTTGCAAGAATGGCCAATGGTGTGAATTTTAGAGTTAAAAAAGAGATAACATCAATAGGTGCAAATGGTAAAGCATAATATTAATAAGTTTTACTGATATAATCGAAATACCTCTCATTCTTAAACAGAAATATCGACTTCCAACAAAGTAACATAACTCTTTGTGTCATCGCATTCCCTCCCCCACCTCCCAAGAAAACCCCATCAGTCTCTCTGCCATTCCCTCTTTCTCATACACAGAAAGAAAACTGTAAAACAATGATAAAACGAAATTTTTGGTCCCAAATAATTTTCACTCACAGTTTATGATATTTGAACCATAAAAACTTTGTTATAGAAATAAATACAAAGGCAATCACTTAAAAAAAGAAATGGGACAAGCTATGTTGGGTACCGGACCTATTCGGAGATATACGTAGATTGGATAAGTAGTAATAAAGCCAAAAAAGAGACAACCACAAAATTAAATTAAGTACTAGAAACAAATGGAATAAAATGCGGGAAATAACTACCACACAAACATGAAGTATGAATGAGATCAATATTACCGGCACCGTTACCTTGTTGAACTGATTTGAGAAGACGTTTTGTGTCATATACGTGCTATTTAGAGGCGCGACATATCATTACGATATTGTGTTTTGTTTTTTGTCTTATGTTTTATTTCTTCTATATAATCTAGATTAGGAGATGCTTTTTTGTTTTCTTAAAGAGTTTCTTTTGTGTTCTCTAAGAACTATGGCTCAGCTCTGTCCCACTGTATAATCATTATATCTACTTATATAAGAGATAATTGTTCAGTTCCATATATTTGTAATTTATTTTCTCGAACTTACATTAATTGTCCAAGTCAAGTCACTAAAAAAACCTGGCGTCTTAGGCAATTGACAAATGACCAATATATCAAAAAACTAGTTGTCAAGTGACATTTGACAACTATATAAGAAAATTAATTGTCTCAGACAGAAGACATTATGAAAGCTAATTGTCTTGAACAAGTCAAATGTAACAACATGATTAAGAAACTAGGCGTCTTGGACAAGCAACAGATGACCTTACCATGAAAAAAACAGCCGTCTTGACAAGTGACAAATGACCCCTATATAAGAAGACTAGTTGTCTTGGACACGGAACAGCTGACCACACCATGAAGAAACGAACCGTCTTGACCAATAAAACATTTTTATACAGCGGTGAATCTATTATGTTCAGCTATGTCATGCCTTGACATTGCCAGTGACATTGTTATGTTGAAAGCAAGCAATCATGTAAATACACTAATCGTTGCCTTACATTCACAGCAACTCTAATCTTACGTACAAGTGCAATGAGGTAAATAACTTTTTTTACAAGTAGCATTTACCGTGACATTCGCCTAATGAAAAATATGCAGTGAAGTAAATAAATAAATCGCCAAATGGCATTGAAAAACACATTCATCTCATCTAAATGTGCAGTAGGAAAATAAATTAATCAATACTTAGCAATATCAGTGAAATGATTCAAATGGAGCATTCTTGTAAATGAAAAAAAAAGCCAAATTCAAGCTTGAAAACGAAGGGAAAAATCGATGGCAGCCTTTAAAAGTTTGAAAAGATGTAAAAAAAGCTCATCTAATCGGAAATTTTGATCTCCTTTCTTCTCGATTAGCCTGGATTGGAGGCACTTGCGGTGTTATTTTACAGTTAATTGCAGGTGGATAGAGAGACCAAAGAGTAAAAGAAAATAAAAATTGGAAAAAATACTGATATAACTTCCCTTTTATAAAAACGAGAGCTCAACAGCGATACTGCTACAAGGCTATACAAATAATGACGAAAATAATTGTAATAATAATAAGGATAATAATAATAATAATAATAATAATCATAATAATAA
>JAWDGP010005735.1:12500-19247 GCA_033675545.1 Elysia crispata
GAGTTGCTAGGGAACGTAACTGTATGCTTATGCCATTTCCGGTCGTCTGCTGAGCTGTTTTGACTGTAGAAGACGATGAAGTGTTGTGGGGCGCCACCATCGTGACCGGGCAACCAAGTTACAGTTATGGAGCTGTTAGTATGTTTTGTGACATTCACATCTAGTGGACATTGTGGAGGACCTTGATAACAAGGATAAATGGGTCAAAGTCATGGTCAAGGTCAATTCTATAGCTCATTCACTAAACGAATGTTTCTCACACACACCCTTTCATTTCTCAATAAAAAATAACTTTCTTCTAATCCTTTTTCAAAGCTGCAGTTACGATTAAAATAATAAAGCTTTCCAAGCGGAGAAGATATTCGGGTTCAGTTTTAATTCTAAAAGCCAAAAAAAAAAAAAAGGACGAAACACCCCTAATTAGTTTTTGCCTAAATAGTCTAAAAGATCACTCGATGAAAAAAATGGTAAATTTCTGATGAGGTATAACCTTTTCGCGTTGACATATTTTTATTTAACTTACCCTGAGCATATACCCTGAAACTTAAAAAGATAGGGTTACGTTCATCTTTGTCTGCTCCGTCTACAACCGACATTTTCCACAAGCCCAAGTCATCCGGCTGTATGGTTATCGCTTTCACCTCCACCAAGTTCCTGGAAATTTGATTGGTTAGTTAAAAAGATTGATTGGTTGACTGAATTATTGATTCTTTCATTGAAATGATTGACTGGATGTATGGCGTATTCTAAAAAGCTTCTACTTTGAATCA
The DNA here is from genome assembly GCA_033675545.1 of Elysia crispata. NCBI lineage: Eukaryota > Metazoa > Mollusca > Gastropoda > Plakobranchidae > Elysia > Elysia crispata. Next base: position 13,271 of record JAWDGP010005735.1, read on the forward strand.
GTTTAAAGATTTGAAGTTTATTCAATAGAAACATTGAAAAATAATAGAAGTTGATGACCGTTTGAGCATAAGTTCATACTAGGATCTCTCGACAAAAACTGGTGGTATACCTTGAAGTTTGGTCGGGCTTCTTCGACACTTTTGTCTGAAAGGTCCTGAATGTCCTGGTATGTTCAGATGTACTAAGGGTGGTGCTGGATATCCTGCTATCATTCCCTGCATCAGGTATCACTTCAAGAACTATTGGTGGTGTGCCAGTTGGTGACTGGAAGCAAACGCTAAACTGAATTGATTCAAACAGCGCCACGGTAAAATTATTTTTACCATCCGCATAGCCTTCTAAGGGACACAACTCTAGAGGACCTGAAAAAAAAAACAAAAAAACATCAGCTTATTAGTTAGCCCCATTATACTTTGCAGTTTTGCATTTAGTGTCTTACTGACTACATAAAACTTTAGATCTTGGAGTTTCATACATCAAAAAGCAAGAAACAATACATTTTGTGGTAAAAAAAGCGGCTGTTTAATTGGAACTAAGGAACTTTCAAACTAAATTACGAATTATTTAAACCAAAACGTAAATATTTGATTTATGCAGTGAAATTAAATGTTCGAGGTTTCCAAATGCTTGTAAATGAAATTAACTGATTCCAAACGCAGTGCCTACCAAGATGTGTCATTCCAATGTCATGATGTCTACCGATAGAGTTGTAAAATCCCTTACTCTTTACCTACAAACTTAATATTTCCCAAATAATTTAAAATCCCTTACTGCCTACAAACATTGTTAATATTTTACAAAGATAAATCAATACCTTAGTGCCAACCAACATCCTTCATATTTAACACAGATCTTATGAATCTTTTATATCTATCAATAAAGATATATGATTTTTACAAATAAAGAACTTACATTCCCTTTGTGCCGCAAGAAATGTTTTGCGTATCTCCACAACGCCTAAATAGCGGACTTGACAAACAAATTCTTGGGAATGCTTACACCGAAAGTCGTTAAACCTTAACTTTATGATCGGAAGATTTCCAGTAGTCAAAATATGGTATGAGCCATCCTTGTTCTTCTGACCGATGCCCATGTGCCAAAAGGGATTACTAACAGAGTTGCCACTGATCTTGCATTGTAGAGTGAAGGTTTCATTATGGGAACTAGAGCTGTCGCCAGGTATGCCGAAAAAGTCGATTTTTATCTCACCTGTCGTGGAAATTTTATTTGGAGTAAAAAACAAACAACAACAAAAAAAAAACAACAAAAAAAACAACAAAAAAACAAAGAGAAAAACGTTCAGCTACATTTATATGGGTCATGATACATCTATATTTCTTTCCCCCACATTTTTTTCTCCTTCTTTTCAAACCCAATTGTAATCATGATGTAACAAATATTTAGCTCCTCCCACTACTACTACTACTACTACTACTACTACTACTACTACTACTACTACTACTACTACTACTACTACTACTACTACTACTACTACTACTACTACTACTACTACTACTACTACTACTACTACTACTACTACTACTACAAGATAATATAGAGAAAGAAATTTGCCACTGATTCTTTGGTGCATATGCTTTTATAACATATACAAATGAATGAGCTATAAGAAGACTGGGAAGAGGAGGAGTATAAGTTGCTAAAGGAAAAAAAATTACATGAAAAATGAAAGAAAGAAAAGAAGGAGGAGGAGGACAAGAAGAAGAAGAAGAAGAAGAAGAAGAAGAAGAAGAAGAACAAGAACAAGAGCAAGAACAAGAACAAAAAGAAGGAGAACAAGAACAAAAACAAAAACAAAAAAGAACAATACTAGGAAGGTTAAGTGGTTGGAGGGGGATGAGGAAAAAATTGAGACAGAAGGATGCACAAGAAGGAAGGATCAAGAAGGTTAAAAATATAGAAGAGAAAAAATACAGGGGCAACAAACAAGGAAAAAAAAAACTTACATTCATTGTATCCAGCAGCTAAAATCAACAACACCGACATTAAATTAAATCCTTTTAATTTGCACATGATAGTGACGTGAAGCGATTTTTGACTGGAGCAAAGGTTTGCAGCCATCTCAGCAGTGCTTAGTTTTCAAGCCTTGCAGTCATCACAAAATTCACAGTCCGCAGTCAATAACAGGATTCTAGCCCCGCAGACAATCACATGGGAATCGAGTAATCCTATTGAAGTATGTTGCAGTCTCATTTTAAGAAATGTGTTTTCAAGAGATGAAATTTAAAAAAGAAATATGTTTAATATAACTGGCATCTAGTCATAAAACACTTATCTTTTACGTCATTCACAAAAAATACTCTTATGCGGTTTAATATCAACAATCATCTGTTAATCTAATATGCACATTAAATCGATCTCAATAATTTCTAGTGCTGTACAGACAGGGTTGAGCATTATAGTGCAGGCGCCACTTTCAGCTTGTCTAGGGCTTTAGACTGAAACATCTTTGTTTATTTCTGAGCGGATAACAACTCATCACAAATACTATTTGATCTTTCAGCATAACAATATTTGTGACTGTGTGAACACGAACCAACAAAAATGCGTTTTTTATTATTATTTTACTATCGTTTCGTTTGGCAGCCCAAATCTCATATTGTAATGGAAAAACAAAAATTAAGGATATGGAATTTTATACTACAAACAACTGAAACAATGATAAGACAAATAACTACTTCCCTATAGTATAGTAACAAATTTGTAAAGGTATTACCCTCGCAGCGGTTGTTAAACTCTTAACCTGCTTTATGAATTTCGCATACATCAAAATATTTAACTATGCGTCTATATGTAAATGTTGTTGATATTCTCCATCCACAAGTTCACAATGTGTAAAATAAGGGTGAGAAAATATATGATATAGTTCAAAGTAAATAAAGATAAGTTAATATGTACTATTAATTAAAGTAAAAAAGTGAATGTCCCCATATCATAAAATTAATTTAAAGATGAATGGAGCACATTAAAAATAAATAAAACTAAAAAAGGCCTTTTTTTAACCATCAAAAAAATTCATACATTCACTAGAAACCTTTTTGCTGATTTTTTTTTGAAAGACAGCTATTTTTTAATACAAATAGGAATTGAGCAATCGTATCCTTTACTTGCTTCACCTCACATGTTTACAATTTAATGTCAATCAATCAGGTGCCATGCTCCTTAGCGCAGGTGATCATGACCTTCCACACATCTCCATCCCTCGTCGCTATTAGTGCTTCTGTCACTCTCATACTTTTAGTCCATCTAACATATTTTCCTGCTGTTTTCACCTGTTCTTTTTTTCTCCGATTATTCCAGTTTTGTAAGATGTTCTAGTCTCTTTCTTCTCACCACATGGCCAAAAATAGTTGCCTGGCGTTTAAGTATTCTTTTTATAAGTGATTTTCTTGTGTCAACCTCTGGCAACACTTTTTCGTTTGAATTATTTGCAGTCCATGAGATTCGTAGCATTCTCTGTAGAAACCTCATTCCTGTTATCTCCATTTTCTTTTGTAACTGTTTTAAAATTGTTTAGACCTCGCATGCATACAGCATATTGAATGCAATAATCACTTCGTGCCTCTCTTTCTTGTATAAATGGATATGTGTTTATTTCTTAGGACCGATTTCATTGTTATGCAGGTCAAAATAATAATTCCTAAAAGGTATTGTTATTTTAAGCAATTTTTGCGCGATTTATTAGCCTTGAATTAGGCGTTTAAGAAACTCAAAAATAGATTTGAATTGTTGACTAAAAGTTGGTTTGCTTTATTATTCTAGGAGAAAAATTCCGCTCATTGATTGAAGCATGAAAAAATGTGCTTGATTAGAGTTATAGTTCAATACCGTAAGAAAACAAAGCATTTAAAAGGAATATTTTTTTTCTTTATAGGAAAGATAATATAAGAGCTAAAAAAATAAAAAAAATGCTCAGCAGTGCTAAGGACAAGGCTATGAATGAAAATGAACGAAAAATGTTTGCCATTGTGGGAAGAGAAAAATCGATTCATTGATGCTTTTGCAATCAAAGCCTTGCGACTCAAAAAGAACATAGCTTATACCAATGTGCCACTTAAAAGGTCCTTAAAAAGAGGTCCATGGCAAAAGTGTTTCACTAAGCCTCCCTAAGTGACTTGCGATTTTTACCGGGAAGATCAAAATCGCACCAAAAAAAACAAAAACAAAAAACCATTAGATTGATTGAAGTAAAAAAAGAAAGAATAAAAATGATGCATATTTATTCATTGGCTTAGCAGATAGGTTAATCTATAGATATAGGGATTAAGCTTTTAATCTAAATATGTAAAAATAAAGAAAGGGTATATATATAGATAACTAATATGTATATGTGTATATATATATACACTTACACCGTCAACCGCCCCATATATATATATATATATATCTATATACTAGTTCAAAGCCCACGAATTCACAACATTGAAAGTTAAAATCAATACTCGTGTATTAATAAATTTAACAGAAAATCGTTGTAATAACCATTATAATATTAATGCTGATTTGAAGACACCATTATTGGTGTAGCTTGTTATAGTCAAAGAGTTTTCTGATTGCGATGCCAAAGCTAATTGTAAACCATATTAGCTTTTAACTCTTGAAAAAGCTACATACAACTGGAATATAGATGGATCAGCAGGAAGATAGATTGATAAAAACATGCACATACAATTTAAAGATTAATGTTAAAATGAAATTAAAGTGCCCAACTTTGGTATCTCTTAATAATAATAGACGGTCTCACCATAAATGTCCTGGCAAGCTGCACAATTGCTTGTAATTTATAGAACAGGTGACGGAATCATGGCAGATCACATGTCTGAAGAGATCGGAGGACTTGTGATGCGAATGCCAAAGCTGAATTGTAACTTCGAATGTTATTTCGAAAACATCAAGTTTCTGCAGTATACCCCACAAACAGCTGGTGTAAAGGTTCTGGTAAAGTTTGTAAAAGGGGGGGGGGTAAATTAACTTGAGGTGAGGATGTTTCTGTGGGTCACAATTTTGCGTCACAATAATGGCATGTCTTTGTCATTCCCCCAATATTGTGGGCAGCAATATTGATATTGTCATGGTTTGGGGCAGTTGACGGTGTAAGTGTTGAAACTACTACTCTGATGTAAGGTGGAGGCAGTAGCGGTGATGTAGATCTAATCCCTATCGGTCTATATGCCCCTTGTGGTGGTGTAGCAGATCTAAAGCTGGGTCTACGTTGTGGAGATCTAGAGCTACGTCTGTTTTCACTATCTGAATCAGATCTTCGTTGATCTATAGATCTAGATCCAGTTTGTCGTAGATCTAGATCTAGATTTCGATCAGTATCAATAGATATGGATGGTTTATCAAGTGTTTGTGGTGGTGTGGTTGGGGAGATTTGATTTTGATTGAGTGTTTTTACGTATCTAGATCGTCTTAAACGACGTCTCTTTTTCTCACCTGCCATCGTATTATCGATCTATCTTCCACAGTTAATTATATCACTCAGACTGAGGTGGTCTTATCGCTTGTTGGCCTAGACTATGCGGGAGAGGTAGATCTAGATCTAAATTGAAGAAAAAGTAATGTCAAAGGTCTAGTTTTGTTCTATTGACACAAAACATTTCTTTTTAAAAAGTGGGGGTCATGTCTCTAATGTTTTGTTATTTTTTAAAGACTGTGTTAGTCTGTAGTGATGGGCAACGATCAATGTGTAAGTCTGTTGTGGTTGGCAACGATCAAATTTTTTAGAATTACCGCTATCTAGTGAAGTTAATGGCCATTGCGAGAGGCGTACATAGACGAACAAATAATATCAAAGGTCTAATTTTTTAAAATGACAACAAAACATTGCTTTTTAAAAAATGGGGGTCATGTCCCTAATCTGATAGTATTTATTAAAAAAAAACAAATATTTTTGTAATTTTCAAGTGTCTGAATAGGTCTGTGGAGATGGGCAAAAATTCGAGTAGGGGAGCACAC
>JAWDGP010005736.1:0-15575 GCA_033675545.1 Elysia crispata
AGTTACATTACGCAGGTTTTGCTGTTAGCTTAGATCTAGATTCTAGATCTAGCTTGTGAATCTTAGTGAATTAGATTAATAAAAGCTCATCAACTGTGTAGATTAAGAAAACGTATTATTAGAATCTATCTTTTCCATGACTATTATTTTTTTTTCTCTCTGATTGGTGGACTGAAACGAAGTGCATTGATTGAGTGAGGCTTGAATTATCCTAATAGTCCTATATTGGTGTAAGACTCCGACAACCGTCATAATTACAGAGAGAATTATCGAAGTTTTGACAGTACCTGAGATAGATAACATTCAGGGCTCCACTTCGATACTAGAAGCCCACAAACAGACATTCTAAATCTACTTGTTGGCGTCGAGAACTGGAAAGCGATCGAGTCTTTGCATGCGCAAGCATGCCGGTAGTATCAATTTTGAACCCATTTAAACACATTTTAATTTTGCCATATGAAATTAAATACATATATAGCTTTTTAAAGCTTATATATCAAGGATTAAAGGATAGAAGCATTCGACTAATGTTCGTTTTGCGTCGCCGCACTAGCTGTTCCCGGGGGCGGCTGATCAAGCCATGGAACACCGGGATCTGCCACTGCTGAGTGAGGCGAGCTAGCTTGGGTCTAAAAAATCTCAGTGTTGGGTCCAATGAAACGTTCATCACTTCACCGTCAAACGGGCTGTCTTGACTATTTGATATACTTTAAAAAGGTGATAAATTATCTTTCTATTGATCCCACTTTCACCAATAAATCGTATTTAGCAGTGAAAAAAATTTTGCGTGGAAAGTTTTCACTCGCTTGCTACACCCCCTTCCCTTTCTTTCTCATTCACGAAAGTGGTACCAAACGAAAGCTAGTGATCTTCCCTACATCACAGTGAAAACTGTGGCCGGATATTATAATTCTAAGCCGGGCGATATTAGTTTTATTAAAGACTATTGCAAGAGTCGCAATCTCGCCCACGACCCGCGGCAAGGCAAACATGCAGTAAAACTAGCAATTGGATCTTCGGGTCCGGCTATCTTTATTTACTTACATGTATCTTTATGTAAGTCATCATGTAGCGTTGTATATTCTGGCTTTATTTTTACTTCAAATTTCATATAGGGTTAGAACGAGACAGGGAGAGAGAGCATAAGCATACAATGACAATAGATATATATATATATATGTATGTATAGTGGTCAGTTGAAATTTGAATTCTCAAGATTCATCTCTCGATAATTCATGCTAGCTTTTTTTAGTCCCAATTAACATTATGCGAGTGATTGAAATAAGATATTTCGAACCAAGCTCCCAAGTTTTTCAATTTATACTCAAATCCTCAATAACCTTTGACCTTTGTTACTCGTGTATTTTGTTCAAACCTGCTATTGTTGTTTATTCTGCCTTTAATATTTTAGTTATGACCAACTCTTGAGCCTATTATTTTACACAGCAAATCACTTTTTCTATTTGTGTGTGTGTGTGTGTCATATGCTGAGGTATCTATGCTTCCCGTATGCCAGTTGGCCTGGAGTGAGCCATGAGCAAGATCCACTTGGTTTGAGTGAACTAATTAAGTCTACTACGCACATCAGTAAGGATTCTGATGACATTTGAATATGCTTTTTGATTTACTTAGAAGGCACGAGAACAATAAACCATTCCATCTTTTACACTTAGCATGGGTCCTGATACTTGCACATTTTTTCTCGGAACCTGGAAATCTTACAAACGGTATAATGTACTAATAACACAATTACAACGTAAGCCTGTGAGAGCTAAAGGTCTGGCACAGCTTAATTCTGCTAGTTTCAGTTGTGGAAAAGAGCAAAGAAAAGTTGTCTAAAGAGAAATGATTCAGGCTTATTATACGTTGTTTTATCTCCAATTTTTTTGACTAACACAAAGTGGCTCTTTGATTTTTTATTGTTTGACGCAGCGCTGACTATTATCTTTCTTGAAGATAACCTTTGAGTGAAATGGCTTAAGATCTTCAACTTTTTCTAAATGAAAGCCCTAACGTCAATGTGATTAAATTAGCTAACGAGCATCCGGGCTCCTTACAAAATAAGTAGTAACTAATTACTAGCAAAGCCTGTTTAATCTGTCTTTGGTTTCCCCTGAAAATAAGTACATATCAAAAACAATAAAGACAGATAAAAAAAGACTGTTATCTGAGCTTATTCAGAGAAATCCAAATTATAAAAATATGAAAAGGAATCATTATAATACACATTGTTTTCTAAACTAATTAAAAAGGCACATAATACAGTCTTTTAAAAATAACGTCAGTGAAACTTATGTATATAACATAAACGAATATGACATTTTCATTAAAAGAGATAATACATATAAGGGTATTGCCTTTTAAATGAACTTTAATTTGTTTGACTTTCAGCTCACATTGCATTAGAATAAAACACAATTGATAATTCACATAAGATTTTTTCAAAAACATTCATTAATTAGGTGTTTTCTCCAGTCAACATAGTTTCCATGTTCTCTTTAAAAGCGTTATCAAGAGAAATAATAACTGGATGATAAGAAAGCTTTGAGGATTCAAACAAGGTCCCTCGTTTTACTTCTGAAAAGGAATCACAAAAAAGAAGGATTAATATGGGGAGTGAAACCTTAGCCAAATAAAGACTAGGAAAAAAAGACGAGGCAACAAACGTTTGTGTCTTTTGTTAACCCAAAACTAGGTCGACCGTTTCCACAAGAACCACCACCTTGACATTCACAATGTAAAAAAACACGTCCTCTCTATGTTTTGAGAACGATGTTGTTTTGACTGTGAAGGAGTTGCTCTAGATAGCTATTAACAAATGTCATCGTAACAGTGTGCTGATTAATCAGCCGATCGGGTGAGGAATATTCAACTGAAAAGGCTTGTATTATAGTCGTCTCGACTAAAATCGACAATGTATACTGAAACTTGAGTTTCTTTAGAAATGGTTATAAGTTTTGTAACATTTAAAACTAGACGCTTATATAATAAAATATTTAAAACAAAAATAACTTAAATTTTAATATATATATATATATATATATATATATATATATATTGTCATTGTATGCTTATGCTGTCTGTCTGTCTGTGTATCTCTCTCTCTCAACTTTTTCTAAATGAAAGCCCTAACGTCAATGTGATTAAATTAGCTAACGAGCATCCGGACTCCTTACAAAATAAGTAGTAAGTAATTACTAGCAAAGCCTGTTTAATCTGTCTTTGGTTTCCCCTGAAAATAAGTTCAGCTTTCTGTTAGATTTGAAAACTCTCAATTATATAGGACTACATATTTCCTTCATGAAATTGTTGTTGTTCACATGGAGCTTCAGTCTCTTAAAAGACAAAACATTCTGATATTAGCAATACTGGACATTTTGCTTTTCAAAGTTTTAACTATTGTTTTCGTCTCATATATACGCACATATTTATATATATATATATATATGACCTATTATCAATCCAAAAATAGAAAGACGAGACACAAAACGTTTGCTCTTTGGTTCATCTAAAATTAGGCCAATGGGTCCTGCAAAGACCCATTGACCCAATCATTTTCGCTAGGCTGAGATTTTTTTCATTCTTGCATGATATTCTTGTGCTTCTTCTAATATACAAATTTATAACTCGTCATTACACCAAGAAAAAATTGCTTCATTAAAACCAGTTTCAGCATTAGAAAAGAAAATGCTCAGTATATAAACCCACTTTAAAATTATTAATATTACCAAAGTATATAAATTCTCTCTCTCTCTCTCTATCTCTATCTCTCTCTCTCTCTCTCTCTCTCTCTCTCTATATATATATATATATATATATATATATATATATATAATCCCCTCCTTTTCTTCCCTATCCCTTCTCTGTGTAACTGGTTCCTGTCTATTCATAATTATATGCTCCTCTCAACATCTTCAGAGATCTTCAACCTCATCTTCATTTTGAGATCACCAGCCAGACTAAGCAACTTGAGACAATGTGCTTTTGAGAGGGAATCCTTACCATCTACTGAGTTTTGAAGATTGACGCAATTAGAATCCACATGATACAGCAACCTAGTTAAGGGATTTTGCCCTTGATGTGTAAGTTGATCTTTTCTCAAGAATCTTTAAACCAGTTTAAATTCATGTGATCATTGCTTTTGATGCCATAGCAATAAGATCAGTTATAAAGGTAAAAATGAATTAGTATAGACATGTTGCTTGACTTGTACTTTTCAAACACAGTATTATACCAGGCTTCTGTCATAGTCTTTAGGGAGAGCAATTGCTGCTCTAAAGAAAGGTACTTAAATTTAACAAAGACGCAAAATCAGCTGTTATATATGTTTGATGTAGTAAAAAATAGAATTCTTCTGTAAGTTTATTGTCAAAACATTCTTTTGTTACTTTGTTGTCAAATTATAATCTACATAGATCTAGAACTAGACAAGGTAAACCTATCTTGTTGTTTATGCTCTCGTCTAGATCTGGATCTAGATTTGAGTTATTTTTTCCATGAAATATTCAGGGCAGTTAAATACACTGAAATTGTAAAACTTAGTATGTTTTAGTAGGGTAGAAACTAGTTTTCCTGGAGTTGTGGGGCTGACCTTGATGTTAGATCGTGTCTCCATTAGACTCTTTTTCTCTCTTCCCCTGACCAAATTTAGCTTTTGCAAGTGATTGAATGACTAAAATATTGTTCTTACACTTATCTTATCATTTCATGAGAAGTTTATCTTTCAATTATGGTCTTTTAAAGTTATGGTCGTTTGGTTTTTACATTGATGTTAGCATCTTTCAGATATGACAATTCTTTTAATTTTTATGATTTTTTTAAAGAAATGCCTTTTTCCTGTTAATTTAGGAAATATGGCCTGATTGAGAATATCTCTCTACATTCATGACTACTAGATCACTATTTCAATCAATGTTATGACTTTTGCAGTATTATTTAAATACTGTGCCTATTTTGCTCTTTACATTGATGTAAACATCTTCAAGATATGACGATTTGTTGAATTTTTATGATTTTTTGAAAAATGTCTTTTTCCGGTTAAGTTTGGAAATATCGCCTATTTGATATCTCTACATTCATGACCCCTGGATCACTATTTCAACCAAACCTATGACTTTCAATGTATTATTTAAATACTGTGCCTGTTTTGCTGTTTATGTTGCTGTAAACATCTTCCATATATGTCAATTCTTTAATTTTTTTATGATTTTTTGAAAATCAACTTATCTCCATTTTAGTGTGTTTTTTGACAGTCTTGCAAATTTTGCATTTTTTAACAACGGTGCACTTTTGGATAAATAAATAACCCCTTTTAAATATGCTCAGTGGTCTAAAAAAAAATTGGACTTGTTCTATGGCTTCCTTAGATTGTGTTAATGTGTTTATTGCATATTTGTAATGTTAATTCTATTTTGGCCATCTCTATAATTAGCATAACTCCAATATGGCCGCCGATTAATTCTATTTTGGCCATCTCTATAATTAGCATAACTCCAATATGGCCGCCGATTAATTCTATTTCGGCCATCTCTATAATTATCATAAATCCAATATTGCCGGCAGTTAATTCTTTCTTGGCCATCTCTATAATTAGCATAATTCCAATATGGCTGCCGGGAAATTCCATTTTCGCCATCTCTATAATTAGCATAAGTTTAACATCTCTATAATACATATAGGAGCATTGCCTGTATTAACAGGCAATGCTCCTATATGTATTATCTCTTTTAATGAAAATGTCATATTCGTTTATGTTATATACATAAGTTTCATTGACGTTTTTTTAGACTGTATTATGTTTCTTTTTTAGGTAACTGTGTATTATAAAATTATTTCTTTTTATATTATTATAATTTGGATTTCTCTGAATAAACTCAGATAACACTCTTATCTGTCTTTGTTATTTTTTGTATTGTTCCTGTTTTTAATACCTCCCACATTCAATACATTGAGAGTTTAACCCAAAGGTTTTCGTATGTGTTTAAGGTATTTATCAAGTGATTTCAATTCATTGCAATTTGCACAGAGTTTAAGATCCGTCATTTTGATACGAAAGAAATATTGAACTCCATTTAAAGTAGTAGAAACATACAACTGCCACATAGATGGTGAATCGATATTGAATAATTAAATAGGGGTGAGAAATTCTTCTATACTTCTATCTCTATAAACAAGCATAATAACAAAATATCATTACAATAGAATAGAATTCGAAATAAAAAATCAAAACGGTAGAATCGATTTCGATTTTTTCTTTCTCTATACTAATACAATACCAATACTGTAGAATCGAAATGATTTCTATAAATCATCAAAATAATACATTATTATCAAAATATAATCGAATTTGAGACTAATCTTGATTTACCCAAGCAGGATATAGCTGGTAACAATCAGCGGCTGCATATATTATATTTTATAATTACATGTTCTCTTAATATAACTAAAATGACACGATTTTTTGGGGGGGTTGAGTGAATGGGCAATAAGGTTTTTAACTGGAGTTGGAGTAAATCTTTACGATTGGACTGATGACTCGAAAAAGATCGAGATGTAGATAGAGATAAAAGATCTGAGAAGGGCTAAAAGGATAATAGTTATTGCGAAATTCCAATATGAATGCTAATTAATTCTATTTTGGTAATCTAAATAAATTATAATTAGCATAATTCCAATATGGCCGATAGTTAATTCTATTTTAGCCATCTCTACAATTAGCATAATTCCAATATGGCCGCCGATTCTATTTTGGCCATCTCTATAGTTAGCATAATTCCAATTTCATTTTGGTAATGTATAAAAATACAAAAAATCGAATATGGCCGCTGGTTAATTCTATTTTGGCTATCTTTATAATTAGCATAATTCCAATATGGCCGCCAGTTAATTCTATTTTGGCTATCTTTATAATTAGCATAAATCCAATATGGCCGCCGGTTAATTCTATTTTGGCCATCTCTATAATTAGCATAATTCCAATATGGCCGCCGGTTAATTTTATCTCGGTAATCTATATAAAAAGAATGAATCAAATATAGTCTCTATGTTAAGAAAAAATCCAATATGGCCGTCGGTTAATTCTATTTTGGTTATCTCTAAATTTACCGTAAATCCAATATGGCCACCGGGTAATTCTATTTTGGCCATCTCTATAATTAGCAAAATTCCAATATGGCCGCCAGTTAATTCTATTTTGGTAATCTCTATAATTAGCATAATTCGAATATGGCCGCCGGTTAATTTTATTTTAGTAAGCTATATAAATACAATAATCCAATGTGGCTGCCAGTTAATTCTATTTTGGCCATCATTATAATTAGCATAATTCAAATATGGCCGCCAGTTAATTCTATTTTGGCTGTCTCTATATTAAGAAAAAATCCAATATGGCCGCCGGTTAATTTTATTTTAGTAATCTATATAAATACAATAAATCAAATATGGCCGCCAGTTAATTCTATTTTGGCCATCTTTATAATTAGCATAATTCCAATATGGCCGCCGGTTAATTTTTTTTTTGGTAATCTATATAAATCAATTAAATAAAATATGGCCGCCGGTGAATTCTATTTTGGCCATCTCTATAATTAGCATAATTTCAATATGGCCGCCGGTTAATTTTATTTATTAATCTATATAAATACAATAAATCAAATATGCCCGCCAGTTAATTCTATTTTGGCCATCTTTATAATTAGCATAATTCCAATATGGCCGCCGGTTAATTTTATTTTAGTAATCTATATAAATACAATAAATCAAATATGGCCGCCAGTTAATTCTATTTTGGCCATCTTTATAATTAGCATAATTCCAATATGGCCGCCGGTGAATTCTATTTTGGCCATCTCTATAATTAGCATAATTCAAATATGGCCGCCAGTTAATTCTATTTTGGCTGTCTCTATATTAAGAAAAAATCCAATATGGCCGCCGGTTAATTTTATTTTAGTAATCTATATAAATACAATAAATCAAATATGGCCGCCAGTTAATTCTATTTTGGCCATCTTTATAATTAGCATAATTCCAATATGGCCGCCGGTTAATTTTATTTTAGTAATCTATATAAATACAATAAATCAAATATGGCCGCCGGTTAATTCTATTTTGGCCATCTCTATAATTAGCATAATTCCAATATGGCCGCCGGTTAATTTTATTTTAGTAATCTATATAAATACAATAAATCAAATATGGCCGCCAGTTAATTCTATTTTGGCCATCTTTATAATTAGCATAATTCCAATATGGCCGCCGGTTAATTTTATTTTGGTAATCTATATAAATACAATAAATCAAATATCGCCGCCAGTTTATTCTATTTTGGCAATCTTTATAATTAGCAAAATTCCAATAAGGCCGCCGATTAATTTTATTTTAGTAATCTATATAAATACAATAAATCAAATATGGCCGCCAGTTAATTCTATTTTGGCCATCTTTATAATTAGCATAATTCCAATATGGCCGCCGGTTAATTTTTTTTTGGTAATCTATATAAATAGAATTAATCAAATATAGTCTCTATATTAAGAAAAAATCCAATATTGCCGTCGGTTAATTCTATTTTGGTTATCTCTATAATTAGCATAATTCCAATATGGCCGCCAGTTAATTCTATTTTGGTAATCTCTATAATTAGCATAATTCGAATATGGCCGCCGGTTAATTTTATTTTAGTAATCTATATAAATACAATAATCCAATGTGGCTGCCAGTTAATTCTATTTTGGCCATCATTATAATTAGCATAATTCAAATATGGCCGTCGCTTAATTCTATTTTGGCTGTCTCTATATTAAGAAAAAATCCAATATGGCCGCCGGTTGATTTTATTTTAGTAATCTATATAAATACAATAAATCAAATATGGCCGCCAGTTAATTCTATTTTGGCCATCTTTATAATTAGCATAATTCCAATATGGCCGCCAGTTAATTCTATTTTGGCTATCTTTATAATTAGCATAAATCCAATATGGCCGCCGGTGAATTCTATTTTGGCCATCTCTATAATTAGCATAATTCCAATATGGCCGCCGGTTAATTTTTTTTTGGTAATCTATATAAATAGAATTAATCAAATATATTATATAGTCTCTATATTAAGAAAAAATCCAATATGGCCGTCGGGTAATTCTATTTTGGTTATCTCTAAATTTACCGTAAATCCAATATGGCCACCGGGTAATTCTATTTTGGCCATCTCTATAATTAGCATAATTCCAATATGGCCGCCGGTTAATTTTATTTTAGTAATCTATATAAATACAATAAATCAAATATGGCCGCCAGTTAATTCTATTTTGGCCATCTTTATAATTAGCATAATTCCAATATGGCCGCCGGTTAATTTTATTTTAGTAATCTATATAAATACAATAAATCAAATATGGCCGCCAGTTAATTCTATTTTGGCCATCTTTATAATTAGCATAATTCCAATATGGCCGCCGATTAATTTTATTTTAGTAATCTATATAAATACAATAAATCAAATATGGCCGCCGGTGAATTCTATTTTGGCCATCTCTATAATTAGCATAATTCCAATATGGCCGCCGGTTAATTTTTTTTTGGTAATCTATATAAATTGAATTAATCAAATATAGTCTCTATATTAAGAAAAAATCCAATATGGCCGTCGGTTAATTCTATTTTGGTTATCTCTATAATTAGCAAAATTCCAATATGGCCGCCAGTTAATTCTATTTTGGTAATCTCTATAATTAGCATAATTCGAATATGGCTGCCGGTTAATTTTATTTTAGTAATCTATATAAATACAATAATCCAATGTGGCTGCCAGTTAATTCTATTTTGGCCATCATTATAATTAGCATAATTCAAATATGGCCGTCGCTTAATTCTATTTTGGCTGTCTCTATATTAAGAAAAAATCCAATATGGCCGCCGGTTGATTTTATTTTAGTAATCTATATAAATACAATAAATCAAATATGGCCGCCAGTTAATTCTATTTTGGCCATCTTTATAATTAGCATAATTCCAATATGGCCGCCAGTTAATTCTATTTTGGCTATCTTTATAATTAGCATAAATCCAATATGGCCGCCGGTGAATTCTATTTTGGCCATCTCTATAATTAGCATAATTCCAATATGGCCGCCGGTTAATTTTTTTTTGGTAATCTATATAAATAGAATTAATCAAATATAGTCTCTATATTAAGAAAAAATCCAATATGGCCGTCGGGTAATTCTATGTTGGTTATCTCTAAATTTACCGTAAATCCAATATGGCCGCCGGTTAATTCTTTTTTTGGTCATCTCTATTATTAGCATAATTCCAATATGGCCGCCGGTTAATTATATTTTGGTAATCTATATAAATGCAATAAATCAAATATGGCCGCCAGTTAATTTTATTTTGGCCATCTCTATTATTAGCATAATTCCAATATGGCCGCCGGTTATTTTTATTTTGGTAATCTATATAAATACAATAAATCAAATATGGCCGCCAGTTAATTCTATTTTGGCCATCTTTATAATTAGCATAATTCCAATATGGCCGCCGGTTAATTTTATTTTAGTAATCTATATAAATACAATAAATCAAATATGGCCGCCGGTGAATTCTATTTTGGCCATCTCTATAATTAGCATAATTCCAATATGGCCGCCGGTTAATTTTTTTTTGGTAATCTATATAAATAGAATTAATCAAATATAGTCTCTATATTAAGAAAAAATCCAATATGGCCGTCGGTTAATTCTATTTTGGTTATCTCTATAATTAGCAAAATTCCAATATGGCCGCCAGTTAATTCTATTTTGGTAATCTCTATAATTAGCATAATTCGAATATGGCTGCCGGTTAATTTTATTTTAGTAATCTATATAAATACAATAATCCAATGTGGCTGCCAGTTAATTCTATTTTGGCCATCATTATAATTAGCATAATTCAAATATGGCCGTCGCTTAATTCTATTTTGGCTGTCTCTATATTAAGAAAAAATCCAATATGGCCGCCGGTTGATTTTATTTTAGTAATCTATATAAATACAATAAATCAAATATGGCCGCCAGTTAATTCTATTTTGGCCATCTTTATAATTAGCATAATTCCAATATGGCCGCCAGTTAATTCTTTTTTGGCCATCATTATAATTAGCATAATTCAAATATGGCCGTCGCTTAATTCTATTTTGGCTGTCTCTATATTAAGAAAAAATCCAATATGGCCGCCGGTTAATTTTATTTTAGTAATCTATATAAATACAATAAATCAAATATGGCCGCCAGTTAATTCTATTTTGGCCATCTTTATAATTAGCATAATTCCAATATGGCCGCCAGTTAATTCTATTTTGGCTATCTTTATAATTAGCATAAATCCAATATGGCCGCCGGTGAATTCTATTTTGGCCATCTCTATAATTAGCATAATTCCAATATGGCCGCCGGTTAATTTTTTTTTGGTAATCTATATAAATAGAATTAATCAAATATAGTCTCTATATTAAGAAAAAATCCAATATGGCCGTCGGTTAATTCTATTTTGGTTATCTCTAAATTTACCGTAAATCCAATATGGCCACCGGGTAATTCTATTTTGGCCATCTCTATAATTAGCAAAATTCCAATATGGCCGCCAGTTAATTCTATTTTGGTAATCTCTATAATTAGCATAATTCGAATATGGCCGCCGGTCAATTTTATTTTAGTAATCTATATAAATACAATAATCCAATGTGGCTGCCAGTTAATTCTATTTTGGCCATCATTATAATTAGCATAATTCAAATATGGCCGTCGGTTAATTCTATTTTGGCTGTCTCTATATTAAGAAAAAATCCAATATGGCCGCCGGTTAATTTTATTTTAGTAATCTATATAAATACAATAAATCAAATATGGCCGCCAGTTAATTCTATTTTGGCCATCTTTATAATTAGCATAATTCCAATATGGCCGCCAGTTAATTCTATTTTGGCTATCTTTATAATTAGCATAAATCCAATATGGCCGCCGGTGAATTCTATTTTGGCCATCTCTATAATTAGCATAATTCCAATATGGCCGCCGGTTAATTTTTTTTTGGTAATCTATATAAATAGAATTAATCAAATATAGTCTCTATATTAAGAAAAAATCCAATATGGCCGTCGGTTAATTCTATTTTGGTTATCTCTAAATTTACCGTAAATCCAATATGGCCACCGGGTAATTCTATTTTGGCCATCTCTATAATTAGCAAAATTCCAATATGGCCGCCAGTTAATTCTATTTTGGTAATCTCTATAATTAGCATAATTCGAATATGGCCGCCGGTTAATTTTATTTTAGTAATCTATATAAATACAATAATCCAATGTGGCTGCCAGTTAATTCTATTTTGGCCATCATTATAATTAGCATAATTCAAATATGGCCGTCGGTTAATTCTATTTTGGCTGTCTCTATATTAAGAAAAAATCCAATATGGCCGCCGGTTGATTTTATTTTAGTAATCTATATAAATACAATAAATCAAATATGGCCGCCAGTTAATTCTATTTTGGCCATCTTTATAATTAGCATAATTCCAATATGGCCGCCAGTTAATTCTATTTTGGCTATCTATATAAATACAATAAATCAAATATGGCCGCCGGTGAATTCTATTTTGGCCATCTCTATAATTAGCATAATTCCAATATGGCCGCCGGTTAATTTTTTTTTGGTAATCTATATAAATAGAATTAATCAAATATAGTCTCTATATTAAGAAAAAATCCAATATTGCCGTCGGTTAATTCTATTTTGGTTATCTCTATAATTAGCAAAATTCCAATATGGCCGCCAGTTAATTCTATTTTGGTAATCTCTATAATTAGCATAATTCGAATATGGCCGCCGGTTAATTTTATTTTAGTAATCTATATAAACACAATAATCCAATATGGCTGCCAGTTAATTTTATTTTAGCCATCTCTAAAATTAGCATAAATCCAATATGGCCGCCGGTGAATTCTATTTTGGCCATCTCTATAATTAGGATAATTCCAATATGGCCGCCGGTTAATTTTATCTCGGTAATCTATATAAAAAGAATGAATCAAATATAGTCTCTATATTAAGAATAAAGCCAATATGGCCGTCGGTTAATTCTATTTTGGTTATCTCTAAATTTACCGTAAATCCAATATGGCCACCGGGTAATTCTATTTTGGCCATCTCTATAATTAGCAAAATTCCAATATGGCCGCCAGTTAATTCTATTTTGGTAATCTCTATAATTAGCATAATTCGAATATGGCCGCCGGTTAATTTTATTTTAGTAATCTATATAAATACAATAAATCCAATATGGCCGCTGGTTAATTCTATTTTGGCCATCTCTATAATTAGCATAATTCCAATATAGCCGCTCGTTAATTCTATTTTGGCCATCTATATAAATAGCATAATTTCAATATGGCCGCCGGTTAATTTTATTTTTGTAATCTATATAAATACAATAAATCCAATATGGCCGCCAGTTAATTCTATTTTGGCCATCTTTATAATTAGCATAATTCCAATATGGCCGCCGGTTAATTTTATTTTAGTAATCTATATAAATACAATTAATCAAATATGGCCGCCAGTGAATTCTATTTTGGCCATCTTTATAATTAGCATAATTCCAATATGGCCGCCAGTTAATTCTATTTGGTAATCTATATAAATTGAATTAATCAAATATAGTCTCTATATTAAGAAAAAATCCAATATGGCCGTCGGTTAATTCTATTTTGGTTATCTCTATAATTAGCAAAATTCCAATATGGCCGCCAGTTAATTCTATTTTGGCCATCTTTATAATTAGCATAATTCCAATATGGCCGCCGATTAATTCTATTTTGGCCATCTCTATAATTATCATAAATCCAATATTGCCGGCAGTTAATATTTTCTTGGCTATCTCTATAATTAGCATAATTCCAATATGGCCGCCGGGAAATTCCATTTTCGCCATTCTATAATTAGCATAAGTTTAACATCTCTATAATACATATAGGAGCATTGCCTGTATTAACAGGCAATGCTCCTATATGTATTATCTCTTTAATGAAAATGTCATATTCGTATATGTTATATACATAAGTTTTCATTGACGTTATTTTTTTAGACTGCATTATGTTTCTTTTTTAGGTAACTGTGTATTATAAAATTATTTCTTTTTATATTATTATAATTTGGATTTCTCTGAATAAACTCAGATAACACTCTTATCTGTCTTTGTTATTTTTTGTATTGTTCCTGTTTTTAATACCTCCCACATTCAATACATTGAGAGTTTAACCCAAAGGTTTTCGTATGTGTTTAAGGTATTTATCAAGTGATTTCAATTCATTGCAATTTGCACAGAGTTTAAGATCCGTCGTTTTGATACGAAAGAAATATTGAACTCCATTTAAAGTAGTAAAAACATACAACTGCCACATAGATGGTGAATCGATATTGAATAATTAAATAGGGGTGAGAAATTCTTCTATACTTCTATCTCTATGAAACAAGCATAATAACAAAATATCATTACAATAGAATAGAATTCGAAATAAAAAATCAAAACGGTAGAATCGATTTCGATTTTTTCTTTCTCTATACTAATACAATGTACCAATACTGTAGAATCGAAATGATTTCTATAAATCAATCAAAATAATACATTATTCATCAAAATATAATCGAATTTGAGACTAATCTTGATTTACCCCAAGCAGGATATAGCTGGTAACAATCAGCAGGCTGCATAGCTATTATATTTTATAAATTACATGTACCTTAATATAACTAAAATGACACGATTTTTTGGGGGGTTGAGTGAATGTAAGCAATAAGGTTTTTAACTGGAGTTAGGAGTAAATCTTTACGATTGGACTGATGACTCGAAAAAGATCGAGATGTAGATAGAGATAAAAAGATCTGAGAAGGGCTAAAAAGGATAATAGTTATTGCGAAATTCCAATATGAATGCTAATTAATTCTATTTTGGTAATCTATATAAATTATTATTAGCATAATTCCAATATGGCCGATAGTTAATTCTATTTTGGCCATCTCTACATTTAGCATAATTCCAATATGGCCGCCGATTAATTCTATTTTGGCCATCTCTATAATTAGCATAATTCCAATTTCATTTTGGTAATCTATAAAAATACAAAAAATCGAATACTGGCCGCTGGTTAATTCTATTTTGGCTATCTTTATAATTAGCATGAAATCCAATATGGCCGCCGGTGAATTCTATTTTGGCCATCTCTATAATTAGCATAATTCATCGCAATATGGCCACCAGTTAATTCTATTTTTGGCTATCTTTATAATTTAGCATAAATCCAATATGGCCGCCAGTTAATTTTATTTTGGTAATCTATATAAATAGAATTAATCAAATATAGTCTCTATGTTAAGGAAAAATCCAATATGGCCGTCGGTTAATTCTATTTTGGTTATCTCTAAATTTCACGTAAATCCAATATGGCCACCGAGTAATTCTATTTTGGCCATCTCTATGATTAGCAAAATTTTCCAATATGGCTGCCAGTTAATTCTATTTTGGTAATCTCTATAAGCA
>JAWDGP010005737.1:0-10000 GCA_033675545.1 Elysia crispata
CTCTCTCTCTGTGGGGCACCGCAGGAGGCACAGCAGAAGTCCAAGCCTCACTGATTTAGCAGAGGACCAATCAGAGCAGTCAGGGAAATAAGGCGCAAACTTGCCGCAAAGGGTTGAATTAAAGAAAAAATGGGGAAAAGACGGGGTTTTGAGTGTAACTTTATTCTGTATGCATTTTGAACTTTGCAGACAAAATTCAGCTTCTGTTGTCCGTTTTTAGTGTAGAACGAGGGATATAAGTTCATAATCTATGAACTAGGCCTGAGCATCCCGTTTTTTGTCTAAGAGTGTCATAAAATCAACACTCGCTGACATTTTTATTTTATCTTATTGCAACCCAAAGGCCCACAAATACAAGTTTCTTGGTTGTTCAGAGACCAATCATGATACAAATTCTTGAAGGGAGACTACTCTCATCATTTCAAACTCAAACAAAATGGCGACCGCCTTCGTCAATCCAACGCAGCTGCTACCATTAGGTGAGCTAAAGGGTTATTTTTTCACCTCACGATATAAAACTGAAAATTCTATAAACGATTCTAAACCCTAATATAATATTATAACTATGTGTGATCTTTATAAAATGCATAGCGAGAAAAGTAGGTATCCGTGTATTTCAATTACTTACCAGGCCTATAGCCATAGGCCCCTACATGGTTTACAACAGTTCTATTTCTGTACTTCTAAACAATGATACGCCAACCAGATTTAGGTCTAGATTTTTCAACCCAGTTTTTAAGTGGGAGAACTTCCGAATAGGTGTGGTACTTCTATCATACTAAAGAAAGCTTCGTTTGATTGGGCTTGATTTTTGTAGGAGTAATAAAGAAGACAGGAATTTAATTCCATAAGATTAAGATTAAGAAAGTTAGTAGCGGCACTTTTACTTCAAGGTACCCTATCAAAAATCCTACCATTAAATTACCAGTAAGCACAGTGGCTTATGGTTATGCCAGGGTAAGATTATGGTCAGTAGCTGAGTAGGTAGATCTGTAGATTAGAAGGACAATCAGAAGTAAATTTGCAGATATCGGCCCAACCCACGTTAGGCTTCACAATTGAAAGTTTTCAGACGAAATCGAAACGTGTAGTTTAATGGAATTTTAGAGCAAAGCTATACAAAAATGCTATATCTTGAAATTTATGACGAATAAAACCTTCATATTCGTGTTCAGCATATCAAGTTCATTGAAAAAAAAATACAGTTTTAACGCTTAGGGTGAGTTGGGCCGATAACTGCAAAAATATCTGATCAAATTTATAATTCTTTTCTTAAATGTCATCCAACCCTTTTCTTGAAGGATTTGAAAATAATCTTTTAAGTGACTGACTGGATTTGGGCGAATATATATATATATCTTTATACCCTTGTCTGGACAGTGATCTCTCTCTCTCTCTCTCTTCCTCTATTTCTGTCTCTCTCTTTAATGTTCAAAGATGTTTTAGGCACTTTAAGTTTGATAAAGATTGAGCAATGCTTGTAGATGACTTGTTCTGAATCTTTAATCTTTGCCCCTGGATGATAAGAATGACTCAGTCTTTTTTTTTTTTTTGTAGCAATGCACCTGGATATATCTTCAATCATATTGATATCAATGTCGTATTTCAAGATCTCATCATCCAATATTTTTATATCGGCTTTAATTTCAGAATTGGTAGACAAATGTATTGGTTCCAGGATACACATCATCATGAAAAATGACAAGGAAATTGTTGGGACTCTTTTGGGGTTTGATGACTTTGTCAGTATCCTTTGAACAATCTTGTAATAAATCTATAAAAGTTTTTTTCTTTTCAGTCATGTAATAATCCATCTGTCTTATTAGCGTTGCTTTAAAATTCTGATTTGGATAAATCTGCGGATTATTTTTTTTTTAATATCTCTTAATATATTATTTAAATTCTGTTACATTATAAATAGCTATTTATCATAAGTTTTACTATGTCAAACAACTATGTACATGTAGAAGCTTTACATTTTTAGGTTAAAGAGAAAAATAGAATAAATGAAATGAGAAGAAAAAAATAAGTGCACAGTTTGGAAATAAAAGCATAAAGGTTAAATTTTGATAATAGGATATTTTAACTAAAACAGACAAGCATTCACTGCCCATACTTAGATACTGATATTATGTAAAATAGTGATCATCAAAAAAAAAAAAAAACAAGAAAAAAAAAATCGGAAAATGAAAGCATTTTTTATTCTTTGCCTATAACAAATTTTCGATTATTCAAAATGAAAATAGAGAGAAAAAAAAATGCCTTCAAACTTATTAATTAGATTTAGAAAAGGAAAAGGGAATGGTGTGTTAATAGATTTTGGGGAAAAGACTTATACAAAGTAGTGTGGGAAATGCAATCTTCTTTTGAAATTTATATAAAAAAATCTTGCTTAACTCAACCCCACCAAAGTAACTCCAGTTCAGATAAAGCCCTGACCCTAAGAGAAGGGACTTTACTCCGTGCAGAGAATAGATCTATACAGTTAAAAAAATATTACAGTCTAACAAAACTAGATAGAATTATGAAATAAACTATAAAAAAAAATTAGAGGTCTTGAATTTTGAATGAAACAAGGCTTTCTGACGACAGTAAACCAATTTTCTAAGACTTCTCCTTCACTTCAGGCTGACTCTATTATTTCAGTTTTTTCACCATCAACATCCCGCTTCACCACCTTCTCAACATTACAATCTGACTATGGATCTCAAACAGGCAATGGTCATTATTTTCATGCTGATTGTAGGGTTAACCATGCAGATAACCAAGATAAACAGTTTCTGTAGCATCCCTAAGATGATTCAGGTGATCATCCATCCTAATTCAATATTCAGGTCTAGCCCAGGCCTTGAAATCGCAAAAATCGTGGACAAAAATGGTCAATTTTGAAGCACGTTTTTCTAAATCTAGTCTAAAAACGAAACTAAAATAACCAAAACAAAGTCTAATGAGTCCTCTAAACGTAAATGAGGTTTGCACAAGATTTCCAATAGTTATAAAGAAAGAAAGTAGACACCCAGAAAGTGAAAGTAAACGGGTGATGACGGGCGATCATATAGGTACACAACATAGTGCTCCTTACGGGCGATGGTGGGCGATATCGGTGGGGTTGAGTTAAAAAAATGAGGGCGTCAAATTTTTCAAGAGTAATGTACACTGTTATGCATATAACTTCAAATTGTATACATGTACTTAACAAATTTTGAAATACATGTATTTTAATTTATTTTTTTTAAGTCTAACAACATTCATCATGATTGTGATATAAATATTACATCATTATGAATTGTAGATACTACGACAGGACCACTTCCACAGTATTATCCTCTGTATCTTGTAACTTGAGTATTTAGAATATTAATTAGGATGATGGGATAATTTGGAAACAGCTGTATGCTTCCTTCACTCTGCATCAGACATGGTCCTAGAGGATGTAACAGAATTGTAAGTAGAATATTAATACCGATCTTGCTTCTTGTTTCCATCTTTTTTTAAATTTTGATGATTGACAATCCTTGCACATACATATATTCTTAAGTGGTGGAAAAAAATCTATTTTCCCTGTAAAAAAGACTTCATTTTTAATTTTTGAAAAGTTTAAGTTTTTTATCTACTATCTTCATTTGTCACAAGTAAAATTTGGTACATCACATTTTAAGATGCTAAATTTAAGAAAAAGCATTTTTTTTCTTAGCTTCTAAGTGGTTTAAATTGCATAAAATGAGAGGATTTTTAGCAAAGGAAATTTGAATTTTTTTGCTGTTATTTGTTCGAGTTATAGTGAGTAATGGAGATATCAATCAAGTTCCAAATGTGTGGGTTTTTTTTTTCAATTCCAAAATTCAGTTATAGACTCATTAGGGTTAATTTTGATTTAGAGACATCGAGTTTATGATGTGCAACTATAAATATAAAAAATAATAAATGCAGAAGGGATGCAAATTTTAGAAATATTGACTTTTATTTGTTAACACAAACCTTCATATTTTTTAATACTTGTTGTGATAAAACTTTCACTGAATTTTTTGGCACTATGCAAATTTAAAAAGGCTAAGCAATTGACTAGGATATATATGTCTCAAACTAAAAATCAGCCCAAATGAAACTGAATGAAAAATATTTGGATAAATAAAAAAGGGCATGTGAAGGTAGATCTATACATGCCCTTTTTTCTTACTATTTCAAGAGAATTATTGCTCCTCAGAGAATTCTGATGGCTTCATGGAATGTTCATTGTTAAGAAGTTTAGAGAAGTATATTATCCTTCGTATCTATACCTTAAAAGTTGATTCAATTAAAATCGCTCATTGAGCCTGAATGCTTAATGTAAAGCTGTCACTGCTTGGGAGCAGCACTCTGATTTAATACAGATGTGTGTATTCAAATTTAAATTTTAGTGAAGCATTATCTAAAAAAGTAACCTCAGTGCATTAGGACAAAAAAAAAAAAAGAAAAGAAAAGTTTCAGGTCGTTCATGAATTTGACATATAAATCATTCAATGGTCCAGTTCTTAGCATTCTACTCAGATCTCTGTATTGAGGTTGTGATTTCATAGGTCTATGAACACAGGCTATATTCACAGTCAAACCAGTCTTCCTTTCTCTGCTCTGCCTCTCACAGATTATCAAACTACCAGAATATGAAATCTGTTTTCTATAACATATAGAGATGACTAAGAAGGATTAAAAAAGAAACTGATAAAAGATAAATGAATGCCTGTGCCAGCACAGTATTTCTTGTGGTACCGATACTTGCAAGCTTCTATAATATATATATATATATATGCTCTCTAACACACATATTATTATGTGATAAAGTAAAGCTCTATTTTCTGTGAAATCTTGTAAATCATTTCCAGTTTTTGAAATAAATAGTAATAATTTTCTCACAGTGAAAGCACCCCAGAAGGACGTAGGGTCACAAGACTAGACAAGCTTTTACTTAATGGGAACAACATCACAATGGTAATTTGAAGCTGAGAGGGCTGTTATTTTTTTGTTAATATTATGCTTTATCCAATGTATATTTTGGGTTGCTTTTTTTTTGTGTGTGTGTGTATTAGTTATGTATATCGTGAAATAATATATTTTGAAATTGGATGTTCCTTGAGACGCAAGTATACACCAGACTTTTCAAGTTTTCGTTTATTTTTTTTCATGCTGTTTTTTTTTTTAGTTAAGAAAATTATTTTTCTTTTTACTATTATTATTATTAATATTATTATTATTATTATTATTATTATTATTAATATTATTATTATTATTATTAGTATTATTATTATTGTCGTTGTTGTTACCATGATCATCATTAGCCATGAAATTCTTATTTTTGATGTTTAGTTTTCAATTTGTATTAAATTTTGCAATTTTATCGACAGCTTATTAACTTATGTAATTTGAATGTAAGTATCTATGAAAATTGTATCGCTATATTACTCATGTATATTTTCACCTTTAAAAATCTTGCCAGTTTCTTGCATTTTAATCAAATGTTTTTTTAGCTTTATTATCTTATGCCTCCAAAGACAAATTATTTGCATATCATTAAATCCATGAATATAACCTTAATATCACTCATCTTTTTTCTATTTCATTAATCCTTTCATCAGCTGGTACCAGGTGGTGAAGGACCAGAGGTAAACTGAGAGATTGCTGAGACACCCAACCTTTTCATTTTTCATCTCACTTCATTAATGAGAGAGTCGCTTCATGGCACTGTACATAAATACATCTATACTTGTTCTTGGTGGTTGATTTGAAAATACCGTGTTCTAATTCTCAAAATGGAATTATTTTTTTCTTTTTATTTTTGTTTATTTTTTTTTAAATACAATTATCTCAGAATTGCTTCTGATTTTTTTAAATTCGATAGGGAACAACTTAAATCTCACCGCTAGTACAAGCCTGCAACCATTTTGTTACTTCATACGTTTTAATGATTGTTATTAAATGTTGTTCTTTTTTTAAATATTTACAGACTTATCTTTTTTTTTTGTACGCGTTTGACACTGATAGATCAGACCACAGTGATAAAACTCAGCGTCAGATTTATCTGGAATTATTTTTTCAAACAAAAACTCAGTGGCAATAGACTTTGATGTGATATTTAGATGAGACTGCAGAAATATGCTACAGTGAAAACTGGACAAAGTCAATCATTTATTTTCTCTTTTGTGCACACTCAGAGAACACAATAGTATGAAGTAGGATATTTACTGTCTAAAACTAGGAAAATCACCCTCCTCAGGGTATCTGCTGGTTTCTTATTCATACTATGCTTTTTGGAAATACTCAATAAAGATAGAATCTCAGATTCAGGGAAAGGAGGAAAAAAATCTGCATTCTAAAAGCTGATGAACAGAAATTAGAAGCCAGATTAATGAATTTAAATCTAGCAGCAAATCCCTCATAACCCACAAAGCTTACTAAATAGCATACTTAGAACATACACACTGAGTCTTAAAGCCCTGCACTTCAAACAAAATTGATTACTCTCAGATAGTGTCTGATAGTTTCATATTTAGCTCATCCCTGTTTTCCAAGTCCCGCCATATTCAAAAGCCATTGAAGCTTCAACTGTCTCACCTCCGCAGACCATTCTGTCCAAACTGTCAATACTAATCGTACAGTCGTTATGATACACTTTTCACAGGAATTTTCACATGAAAACGTCAAAGCTGCTTAAATTTGCCACAAAATAATTAAAAAATTTGCCATTAAAATGACCAATAATTGCAAAAATTTGCCAAAATACACACAGTACTTTTTTTTTGATTGGGAGACAATCTTTTTTCAATTTAATCATTTAAGAGAAAAAGAAAGTGAACAGCATCTTCCAAAACAGTTCAGTTCTGTGCATAGAACTTGTAGAACTTTACTTTTGCTTCGGTTAAAATTAAACTTCTTCCTACCCCTAGACTTTTTTGCAGGCTTTTATTAATTGATAAACAAAGTAGAATAAATTTTAGGGAAAATATCGCTCCTCTGCTTCATTGCTATTTAAAGGAATAGATGTGATAAAGATTTCAATTATTCGAAGACAGATATAAAAAATTGGGATCACAGTTTTCTGCTGGAGTAGATTATAGTTGTCGCCAGCTCACTGGTTGAAGCTCATAATCTATTGGTTTTTATCAAGTACAAGTAACTTGAATCTGGGTTAAATTTCAAAATATTGACAGATTTAGCTCAAAGCAAATTCAAAGGCTGTGTAAAACTGCATCAATGAGGACTGAATTTATGTTTATGCAGGTAAATTTTATTGCAAATATTGTCTAGGATTGGAACAGGAGGGCTTAGATAGAGTGGGATGTAGATGGCGACTACTTTGATGAGACTTGAGTTAGGTTGTATTTGAAAAATAATACATTTTTTTTTTGTGTGTGTGTATATCGTAACGTACCTTCAATTTAAATCAAATTAACAAGACCGCATGCATGAACACATATCAAAATAAATAATAGTTTAAGTATATCAAATGATTTTATCCTGTCCTAGTAAATGACACCATTTCTTGAAACCTGGGATAGCTATGTCTTTTACTCGGGTCTCGTAGCTTTAAACAAAATATAGCCGAAGTTCTGATTATGCAATTTTTAAAAAATATATTAGCTTTGCAAAGAGGATAAATCGTTCTGCATGTAAAAGTTCACATGTTAAAATAATGAGTATTGATGGTTATAGGAACAAAAACTAATAAAAGAAGTGAAGGGATTGATTTTTTATAGATGAATAGACGATTTAAAATTGAAACCTTGTACTATTGTAACTTTAATGACAATATCTCATAATAATTTTAAATTTTCATGAGAACTCATCCTTACCCTCTGATCTTTTCATTATTCATATTGTATGAAAGTGTGTGAAAATGGACTTGATTTAGGAAAAGGATGAGAGTAAAATATCCAATAATAACGTTTACCCATGTTCGTTATTTTTCTCTGTTTCTCTGTCTGTCTGTCTCTCTCCCCCCCTCTTTTCTTGCCGTTTTTCTCTCTTGTTGGTTAGTGATTATGTTTCCTATCTCTGTTTTATGTCTCCGTCTGTTGCTATCTTTTTTCTACATATGAATTTCAAAGCCCCAGAGGATCATGGTCTGTTTTTTTTTAACTGCATTCTTCATCTAGACGACAATTTTTACGGGTCCAAGCTCATGCAAGTTCCATTACCAAACAATTCATCATATTTCACAAATAAAATAGTTAGGCAAAATATAGTACAAAAATAAAGATTTCACTATCCGACTCAAAACATTGCTCATGCTCATAGATTTTTAATCCTAATTCACACCCATTGTCATAGCATCACCTCTTACTTTGGTTATTTACTTAAAATTACAGGAATATATAAACTGCAAAATCAAAAAAAAAGAATGCAAAAGGACCTCTTGCTTTTTACTTCAATGTAATTTGACTAATCAATGAAAAATAGGAAGTACTGCAGCTTTTTTACAAGTGAAATCTTTTGATGGAGCCTTTGCAGAATTATATGACGTGTAATATCCCAGTATACTATTTTATTCATAAAATGATGATACTGATTTCTTAAATTGCTTCCTCCTTTGTACTAAATCACTATAAAATACATATAAGCAACCTCATAAATGAAAGCATGTCTTAAAATAACACAATCACACATAATGTATACATCACACACGCACACACACACACACACATATACTTACACATACACATTAATTTCAGTTGGAAAATTAATAATCATATTTTTTTCCAACAAGAAAAGTAGCACAAGCATAAAAAAAATTCTTTGGTTTCATTTGAAAAATACAAAACTGCAAAAATGACTAATGCATTGCCACCAATGACTATCTCAGTTTGACAGTTAAAATTGTCAGAAAGACATAACCTTGACACTGTCTGCATTGCACTTAAAAAGTGTCATAAAAGTTCACCATGGTTGTGATTTTTAAACTGAAAACGGCACAGAAAATGAAACGAAAATCAAAAAATCAAAAAAAAAAAAAAGAAAATATAACAAAACAAATAAAAAGCTTGCATTAGCATTGAGCTCAATGAAAAAAAAAATTCTTTAAATGACTAGAACAATGTTATAAAGGCACTGCCGAATCAAATTTTGAAAACGATTCCTGCAAGAATGAAAGTTGAAATCACAAAAAGCAACATGTTCAGATGTATGAAAAAATTGAGTCCCTCTCTCAGCATTTATTCTGTGCAAAATACTAATATTAAATGGGGAATGTCAAAGAGAAAATCAAAATAAATGCACTATTTGTGAAGAAATTTAATTCCTCAAGTTTCAGATCTAACTGCAAAAAATATTTTATTTATGTATTTTCTTATTTAAATATAATTAAAACAAGTTAAAGGTTTTACTTAGTCTGAAAGATGGACTGACTTCACTCATGATGAGATTTTTAGGATAACAGAGACCCTAGGCCAAGCAAGGGATATCATGAATACTGAGACCACATCCAAATTTACACTGCAAATATCTGTTAAAAATCACCTTCATGACTCTTGCAATTTTTAATTATCAACACAAATGCCCTATAAAACTGCCTTAAAACTTCACCTTTATAGACCCGTACACATGTATTAATTTCGTAGTACTTGAATATCACCACTTTAAGGTTTCTCGCCTTTCGCCAATCTTTGATTTATGCTAGCAACAACCTCTGGAAGATCTGCTATCGAATCAATCACATAATGTGCCCCGCCCTGACTCAGAATAGATCTTGAGTGGTGGAGACGCTGCTCGAGTTCCATCACATCAAGCATGGACTCGGCCTCCAGACTGTCAATGTCCATGTAATTACTGTATCTTGCCACACCTACAGCCCAACAGCCGGCAGATAGAGCCTCGCCAATTCCCACAACAGTGTCATCAACCTTCGAAGAAATTATAAAAGCAATAGGCCAAATTCTTTGAATTGTTGATATTTTTAATAACCACTTCCGGATAAATGGTAGTCGCTGAATTTTTTTTTTAATTGTGGAAATGAAAAACGAGACCTGCATAA
>JAWDGP010005738.1:0-57500 GCA_033675545.1 Elysia crispata
AAAGGAGTGGACAGAACTGTTTTCAGGCACCTCAAACTGGATGACTGTGGTGTCCTCTCCTGCCACAAGGAAAGCTTTATTGTCATGGAAAGACGACTGGAATCTCAGAAATTTTATCTTGGCTGAAAATAACAAGTCGATAAGGGAATAAAATGAAAAATGAATTGATCTGCATTTTCTTTCTATGATAAGGAATGTTTTTGGTGCCAAAAATAACTTGAAATAAAAAAAATTGAAGAAACAAAGCAGAAATTACATTGCCATATAAAATCAAGCAATAAAAAAATGTGCATATTTTTCTGACATTTGGTAAATCTATTTCTCTTTATTGTTTCTCTAACACGATTCCAATTAGTTAAAATCGGAAAAAAAATATTCAAAGTTCCTTTAGGATCAGAAAGTCAGATAAGTTTAATTTCAGTGGCATTAATATTTACCTTTCAAAAATATCGACTCATAATTTGTTGAAATAAAGTGCCAAGAAATTTTCATTTCTTCAACAGATTTGTTATACAATTGCTTAACATACCAAAAATTAAAGTAATAGTGAAAATCGAGAGCCGCTATTGAAAGTATATCATATCGTGTTTAGCAAATTTTACAGGAAACATGAAAACTGTATTGTTCGTTTACTTTTATTGATACACCTCTGATATTCATTAGTATTAGCATATATATTAAGACATGGATAATCTATTTATATCATTAATTAGTATCATAATTACATAATTACTCATCGTAAGAGTTACCATATTTTTTCAATGAAAACTTCAGAATTTAAATATTGTATCTCCAGTTACAACAAATGTTTTAGCCTGCAACTCACGAAAACTAGTGCTAAGTCATTACCATTACCATTAAGTTAGATCATTAAAAGATTACTCAGAACAAAAAAGTGTTGCTTTTATCGTACATAATTTTGAATCCCCGCCAAAAATAGCAATGTAAAGAGATCACACCAAAAAGAAGTACAGATATATCGTGAACAATTTCACCGAGTCTGGCATGTATTTATCATTTAATCTTTCGATGCTGATAAACACAATTTTAGATTTCTTTAGACTCAATATATCTGAATGGTAAATCTTCTTAATTTTATACGCATACTTCATGAAATACAGCTAAATATGAACTACATAAATATCAGATTAATTGCTATCGAAGCTTTGGTTGTGATTATGTGAAACAAGAATTTTATTTCTAAGTTTTGTGACACCAGGAAAATTTTTTACAGTAAGATGAATCTGTTGATATCTAATCAACCATTCTTGTATAATTGTCTTGTATGTTTGTCTTTAAATAAAAGGGAAATTCTTGATGAATTCTAGGATTATTCTGGGTTTAAGAATATTGAGTTAATGATACTCTAAATCATAATGATATAAAATTTGATTAATTAATATATAAACATTGTCCTTTTATATATCATTTTTTAAACAATCTTCTATGAAATGGCAAACAAATAACCTGCTGAATGACTTAATATGTAACCATTGCATCTTTTGTATATCATTTTTTAAAAACAATTTTCTATGAAATGACAAGCAAATAACCTGTTGAATGTGGAGCTGTGTAAATGTGTAACTATGCCGATTGCTAATCCGCTCTTTTGCCCAGTGTTATTTTTTTATACTATTAACAGTAATAAAAAAGTTTGCTCTATTTGGTAAGTACTTGACACATCTCGAACATACCACAGTACTGTGAAAAAGCACTTGTTAAGATTTTTGTCACGACAAGAATCAGATATCAAGCTTGTTTTCTCTGTGCCTCTCTGCTTTGTTTGTCTTCTCTCCGTTTCTATATGTGTATGTGTGTATATATAAATATATATATATATATATATATATATATATATATATATATAAGTGTGAATGGTTTATTAGGGAACCTGATGGTAACCCTAAGATACATACTCTCTGCATTTGGAACTCAAGTCGATCTAACTTTGATTGCCATCAGACTTTGCTCTTTACCTTGAGTTTAAATAATAGCTAAGCTAAAGATTATCTTAAGCTTTCCTTTAACAAAAAAAAAAAAATGAAAATAAAACTTAAATTCCATTTCTATGTGCAGACACGTTTAACCGTTGCTTTAGGGCGACTAGCGTATTTAATATATGTTTGCTGACCACATATTTCTGTAAATATAATAACATGAGGAAGGGGTTCCTTTTAAAAACAGTTACAGCTTTGAATGAGCACGATGCAAGACTCCGTCCTACGAACGGGATCCTGGTGTCAATTTGCCGGGTTGGGGCGCGTGTGTATATGAAATAGCGAGCTTTAAGTAAACATCGCTGGACACAAGGTCTAACGTTACCAGATTCAGATCGAGTCTATCCTTAGGTAAGATTCTGAACCTCCATAGATTAAGAGTATTTATTTTTACAGCGATAGGCAGTCTAGCTTGGATATTTTTTTTATATCTAAATCTAGATATTAGATCTAAATTAGATCTAGATGTAGATCACTCTAGAGATCTAAATGTAGACCTAATATTCTATTTTAGAATAGGCTAACCTCCTAGATCTGGTTTCGATAGTCCAACTCATACCAACCGCCACGGATTTGAAAATCAAAACAAACGTTATGTCCGTTTCGCATTAAAATCAAACATATTTGTGCGGCTAATTAAAATGTCTGCCTAGCTCAATGGTTTGTCTCGCATGCTGAAAAGGGTTTGTATAGGGTCGTTCATGTAAATGGTTATATAGGTTATATAAATGTCGTTTTCATAATTCGTAAAACAACTGTGGGGTTTCAAAATATGTCCACGTAAAATCGCGTGATCTAGTATAAGTTTTCCATATTTTTTTTTTTGATTTTATTGGCGGCTTACAAAAATCTGATGACCCTTCACACATTTCAGGTCACGATCTTTATATTAAGATTAACAAATGGAACGTAATCATACCAATATATAGGTATTTCAGGGACCTTGTCTATTGAGAAATGAAATATTGTTATGATATAATTATAATCAGTGTTGTTAAATTTTTAAAATTCCTTATATCTAGTTTTCCAGAAAAGTAGCGAAGCAGTTTTGCTATATTTCAAGTCTAAGAAAACTTAGACATTTAAAAAAAAGCACTTCAGGCCTGCCATAGGTCCTTGCTAAACTAAATTTGGATTGTATATGAATTTGTGCTTTGAAATTCGTTCCTTTACACACACATACACACACACACACACACACATATATATATATATATATATATATATATATATATATATATATATATGAGAAAATTAAAAAAAAATAAAATACAAAACAGCATCAATAAAATGATCCTATGCAATCTGCAAGGCATATCTGTCTATATTTATATCGCCTTTCACATCCTAGTGCTCCATCTTGGACGCCTCGGCTTACTGTGGAATGTTCACTGACAGTCTCCTCAACTGTGTTCTATCTTCTCCTATTGACCTCACATGGGCGAGGTTGTTCAAGTTTTTTGGCTAGTTCTCGCCAACTGGTATTCGATAGAGGTCTTTGTTCATTGTTGTTCTGAGCCTTCATCAAAATGTATTACCTTTAAGAACAAAGTGTGCCTCTATAACTTTGTTTGCTTGAATGTATATATCTCGCCAATGCAAGTATTAAAGATCATGAATCTAGAGCTGAAACATAAATTTCTTAAAAACACAGATTATTATATACATTTACACCATCATTTGTGTTGAGGATTAGAAAATAAAAATCTACGTCGGACATCCTTCATTAGTTTAGATTTCTTTAATTCTAGCCCAAATCGAAATTGTAAGAGAGAAAGAGGGGATATATAAAGAAAGGGAAGGAGGGAGGGAGAGAAAGGGAAAGGGAAAACAAACTGGAGGCTCCACAAGTGACTATAAGACGCGTCTAAGTCTAAAAGCTGACATCATTTCTGCGAAACTTGGAATTAGATCTAGCATATATTATTGTACCTATCTAAACATTATCGCTTATATAAAACGAGGCGCGACTTCAGAACCTAGAAAATGAAACAAAGAACAACAAATACGGTCGGAAATGGTTGTCCTGGACAAATAAATATGAGTAGATTCCCTACGTAACTAAAAGTTTTCTACTGGATTTATCGTAAGATACAACTTTAACGGACTTTTCACAGGCACCAATATCTCGAACGGTTTATTGTAGGCCTTGTGGTCACGTCGATTCAGGACCCGAGTCCCGACCAAGGCGGCAGCCGGCCATCCGAATCGAAAATCCCGAATATTCCGAAAAAAAAAATGCAGCAATTAAAAGGAAAAACGGAATAATGTATGGAAACTAAAAATTACAAACATCGGAAGTAGGGATCTTTAATGATAATACGAATTTGTTTAGCAACACAAAAAACAACTCCAAACATCATGTATTCAACAGTAAAAAGTGTTATTGCTGTAATAATGCAAGATCAGTGCGAATGACAGAATCGCTTATTGAACCAAAAAACTTCCGCAACACATGTAGTCCGACTATATCGAGAAGACAAAGTCTACCTCTTTTGTGTACAGCCGCCGCGTGTTACTAATTATCTCCCTGGATAAAATAATTATGGATCACAGTGGACATGTAAGCATTTTTTGCGTAATTTTTGTTCTTTAAATGATGGAGATGGAAAATCAACGGCAACATCTTTGAATGAAACCATAAACAGTTGTAATATATTAATATATGAATTAAAATAAGCTACATAGAATTATCATCAAAAGCTCTCCCAACTGGCATATTTGCAGTAAATATTACAGCTTGCGTTAATGAATAGCATGCGATAAGATATACCCCAATTTGGGCATTTTTATAGCAAAATTTGCAGGTCACATAAAGGGTGATGAGAGATTAAAAAAAAAAGAAAGTTCCTCAGGGCGGCCAATGAAATTTAAAATACTTCATTTAAAGATTGGGAGAAGAAAAAAATTCAAAGTCTCAGGATAAAAAAAGAAGTTCAAAATCTCAGTCCACATTATTCCTGTAAATGCTTTGAAAAAGATATATTAGTGATGGCCAAAAGCGCTCGTGTTTTTGCGGTCTACCTAATGTTGAATTATTATTTATAACTATAATTATACCGATAGTTGTTTGGGAAAAAATATTTCAAACCGTTTAAAAGTAAACAGTGGTCAAACACCTGTGATGATGAAAGTAATACTCATTAAAAACAACAACAACAAAAAAAAAAAAAACCAAAAACAAACCAAGATAGTTTTCAGGCTGATCGTTGAATTTACAGAAATTAGTTGTGTTGATGATGCTCCTTGTGGTAATAGTTCTGACTAGAAAGATAGCAGGCAGCTCTGTTTATGATATGTGTGTGGTCAGTATTGACAGCAACGTTGACTGTTGTGATGATAATGGTAGAAAAGAATGAAATACATCATGAGGAGAAGACGCTGCTGAGAGTGTAGTGGTTCATCTCTTGCCAAATAATAAAATACACAAAATGGATTAAAGTAGGAAACGGCGTGATAAAGTTTATATTTAGAGACACATTTAAAAAAAATTATATAATAGAGGTATTTACGGCAGGCGGCTGAAATAAAGATGCCAAGACAATACAACAGAGAACCAGCTCGATCACTTCATAGTTTATGAAAAGTGGTAGCGAGAAATTAAGATGCTAATGTTACTGAAGTTAAACTTCTAAAAGTATCTAATTAGATTTACAATTGTTTTTCATGGTGAAACAAAGTATTGTTTGACGGTTGTTCCGCTCGTCTTACGAAGAAGTCGATTTTCGAAGTATTTATTGCTTTAGAACATTAATTTTTTTGGTATATGTTTGCATTTAATAAAGACTTCATTTCTTTTAAATGTATAGATGTTTGGTCATTGGTAATACCGTTTTCAATATGTATATATATATATATATATATATATATATATATATATATATATATATATATATATATATATATATATATATATATATATATATACATATTATGTGTGTGTGTGTGTTTTAGTTTCGGGTGCTGACAAAGCTGATCTCGTCAGAATTGATTCATATGAAAACTTGAACTATTTTAAATGTGACTTTATTGTTTCCCACAAGAAACCGAAAACGCTAAAATCGTTTTTTATGGATTTAGAAACGATTTGATCCAATCCGCCTGAAGAGGCGTAAGAATTACAAATTGCATTAAAGACTGAAATCTTAATGTGATCGGGTACTCAAAAGCTATCGGAAAAAAAGATATGACAATGACACAAAGTGAATATTTATATATTATACATTACATATCTGCGAAGTCTTTTTTTCTATCGAAAGCGAGCGCTAAATGAAAAAAAAAAACAAAACAAAAACAAACAACAAACACACAAAGAAAAAACGCGGAATTTTCATAGCATTGAACATACCTCTCACTTCAGGAATCTGATAAGGTTTACTGTACATTCTAGGTGGACCTGGTCACTCCATCCAGATACGTTGTCCGCTTGAGTGTAGATTGACGGTGTGGTTGATTGTGAAGCGGTAAACTCTGGAGTCTTCGATCTTACACATGAACACTTGTTGGGTTGGCCTGTTCGATCTATGCACGCATTGCTCCCAATCGCAAAACCACTACAGGGCTGAAAATCAAAGCATTACCGAATGGCATGATTACTGGCTGCTGTTTTACCTATGGTTCGTCTAAGAATGACATTAAAAAATAATTAGAGGGACTGACAATTCCTTTAAACCGCCCATAACCTGAACATATTTGATATATAATTCTAAGTAAAGGACATGTCGATGCAGATTTTAAACATACAGGTGATGAAAAACACAGAATGACAACCCGTCAGCGCTATACAAACATCGAAGGGACATCATTCTTAAACAAACTATCATTCTATTTTCCCTAAAAAGGCAAAACCTTTGTCATTCTTTTTCAGCGATTTTTTTCTATAATAAAACTTATTCAGAAGTTACGAAATTGATTAAATTTTCGTGTATTTTTTTGTCCGCGAGGAAATGCAAAGCTGTATCTATAAGATTTAGAAGCAAGAAAAACGGCATTTTAGAACTTGCATGTGAAAATGGCGGAAAAGAAAGAAATAGAAATATTCCGATGATCACAGGGATTTTGTACTCAGCATAATTTATAACTAAGATAAAGAACGGCTCTTTAGTAGTAGACACTTGGCACGCTTGCGTTACGAATTATTTTATTCTTAGGTCTTTAGCCATTTCTTGTTATTCAAAGGGCTCCCAATGAAACCAGTTATAACGGACGTACCCACATTTTTATACAAGTAGTTTTTCCTTTTTTTTCAAGTTGACATCAATCACACTTGCCAAATCATTACTGGAAGAGAAAGAGAAAGTCAAATCTGAGAAGATGAAACACAAACAGGCCAAAACATAAACAAAAGCGAAGAAAAATCGACAGATTAAGGGTATAGAAATTGAAAGACATTAATCAGGAGTCAGTCTCAACTTACGTTGACAGGGTTTTTACTTGTTTTCAATGTACGATAAAACTGTCGTCCATCAAAAGCATCATCAAGGATCACCTAGGATCACTGCTATTCGCCTCAAACTCAAGAACTACGAAATCTTTATTTGCAGGTCTTGGTGTATTTGAACATGATCGGGGTAAACAGTTGAGTACCTAGAGAAAAATGCGTATTATGTTACACACAGAGAGCAAGACATTCAAGACAGTAAATTTATTATGTTACACACAGAGAGCAAGACATTCAAGACAGTAAATTTATTTAAATA
The DNA here is from genome assembly GCA_033675545.1 of Elysia crispata. NCBI lineage: Eukaryota > Metazoa > Mollusca > Gastropoda > Plakobranchidae > Elysia > Elysia crispata. The sequence continues at coordinate 7,697 of JAWDGP010005738.1, forward strand.
CTGAATGATTAATTACTGGAATTTTTCATGTACATTCCGTTGGCAGGAATATATATATTTATTTATTTATTTATTAAAATTAAATCCCGATGAATAAAGCAATACTAAAACTTGTTAACATATTTATTTTGGCCCTTAGCTCTTGATCTAGTGATACTTAATTATAAATTAACGGCTTTGCAAAACAAACAACATGACTGAACATTCTACAATATGACAGAGACGTATCGGATATGACAAAAATAATCCTTAAAACAGATTTAATTTTTTCCCCAGATTAAATTGTGTCAAGTTAACGTTAAAGTTATAATGATGGTTCGAGAAAAACTAATGTCTTTACAAGCTGAGGTTATAAGGAATAGATTTTATGGATCTACACTAGAATCATTTTTCTTGATATTTGCACACCAAATGGTTTTATCTTCATAACAAAAAAAGAGAAACTTGCAGGGCGTCCTTTTTTTTTTCTTTTTTCCTTTAAAAAAACCAAAACAACTTATTAATTGATTCCAATAATTGACAAGATAATTAATAATCAATAAGGAACTTGAACAGATTTAAATGATATACAGCATGACTCAAATTGTTTAGAAAACTTTATGCTGTTTTGGAAAATTCAAAATTATTTAAAGCACCCGCTCACAGTAACCGAGAGGTTCCTTTTTTCCAATTAGAGAATGACAGAGTGATAAGAATATCAACAAAAATCCCCGGCACACCTGAAGAGGTTCTCATAAACAGAATCAGCAGAAAAAGCCCAGTGGACCACGCCATGTCCGAACTTGGCGCGCCTCGGCGGACGGGACGCTGGAATCACAATCGCGAACTGAAAAATCATTTAAGGCATGTGAAGTTTTTGTAATAATTATAGTTTTTTCTTAGTGATCTTGGGTCACTTTGAATATACATTATCACTTAGTCTCATTATGATTTGAAATATGACTATTTGCTTTATTTTACTTCTTCAGGCGTAAGTCGTGATACGTTCAAGTAAAATGTTGAACAATGTCGGCGACAGCAGACATCCCTGTCGGACTCCAACTGATGTGCGGAACCACTCCCCTACCGCGCCTTGTGTAAGTACTGCACTGGTGGCCTTTGTGTAAGTTCCTTGATGGTGTGGATCAGCCTCTGGCCCATGTTGAATTTGCTCATGGTGGCCCAAAGAGCGTCATGCCATACTCTATCGAAGGATTTCTTAAAATCAATGAAGACATGATATATGTCTTGTTGATGCTGGCAATATTTCTCGCACAGAATCTCAGATTGAATATTTGTTCTGTGGTGTTTCTATTTGGGCGGAAACTGGCCTGATCTTCGGCGATATTTCTTCTGCCTGAGGTTTCAGCCTGTTCAAGATCACCTTCAGCATAACTTTACTGGCGTGACTTATGAGGCTGATCGTTCTGTAGTTTTGGCTCTGTTGGAGATTGCCTGTTTTGGGGAGGGTGATAATGAGTGATTGTCTCCATGGTGTAGGCCACTCTCCGATCTGCCAGATCTTTTGCATATTCTTGTGAAGATGTCTGATCGTTCTGTAGTTTTGGCACTGTTGGAGATTGCCTTTGTTTAGGGAGGGTGATAATGAATGATTGTCTCCATGGTGTAGGCCACTCTCTGGTCTCCCACATCTTGTTGCATATTCTTGTGAAGATGTCTGATCGTTCTGTAGTTTTGACACTGTTGGAGATTGTCTTTGTTTAGGGAGGGTGATAATGAGTGATTGTCTCCATGGTGTAGGCCACTCTCCGGTCTGCCAGATCTTCTTGCATATTCTTGTGAAGAAAGCTGTCACTACTTGTCCCCTGTGTTGGATCAGCTCTGCTGGGATGCTGCCAATTCCTGCTGGTTTTACTTTCCTCACCGATCTAATTGCCGCATTTGCTTCCTCACGTAAGATTGGAGAGTTATCTCCATTCGTTGAGTTCTGGCTTGCGAGCACGCTGGGATCGTCCTATGCCTGATTATTGTAGAGTTCGGAACAGTATTCCGTCCATCTGCCAACGATTGCTTTCTCATCTGGAAGGCCATTCCCCTCCTTGTCTTGGATTTTACTGACTCTTGCCTGTTTCCGTTGGGTGAACTTTTTCACAAGCTGGTATGCTCTTCTGCTATTGTTCTTCGTCAGACTCTCTTCGATTTCTATACATTGTTTCCTATCCATTCCTCTTTGGGCATCTGCATGTCTCGTCTGATCTTCTAGTTTACTTCTCTGTGCCCATCTCACAACATCCTTGAATGGACAGGGAAAAGCTTCGCTGTCACCCGGGCAGTCGCCCACAACCGCTCCAGGTGGAGCCAGCTGCTCCAGCGTCCATCCATCATGCGGCGCCCCAACGACCCTTGCGGGTTACGGGGCCAGTAACAGTCACTTCTGCAGGTGACGGAGATTAGGGCAGGAATGCTTTACCGCTTTGTACATGCACGCCAAAAATAATGAATTACATGTATGTAGCTTCCCTAGTGTCACCATCGCCGTAGTAATTATACCAGAGTTTGTTTTTTTAACATGTTTATATATGAAGTTAGTGTTTCTATTCTTTAAAAAAAAAACCCACCAAAACCTTTTTTTATTGTAACAGTTAGTACTTCATACAATTGTCTAGGATTAACCATTAAATTATAAACGAAGAGAACGTTAATTCTTTTTTGTAAATTTATAGTTAAGAGGAAAAGGGCTAAGTGCCGTCTGCAATCAGACTTTCTTGCTTAAGGTAGACCCTTTTGATTGACAGCTAGAGTCCACACGCATTATCTCTCTGTCTCTATCTGTTTGTCTTTGTGTGTGTGTGTGTGTCTCTCTCTCTCTCTCTCTCTCTCTCTCTCTCTCTCTCTCTCTCTCTCTCTCTCTCTCTCTTTCTCTCTGTGTATATACATACATATTTATAATTTTTTTTTTAATTGTAAATCAATCCATCTCTCTCTCTGTATGTATATATATATATAATATATATATATATATATGTATCTATATATAACATATATATATATATATATATTTATGTATATGTATATATTTACACACACACACATATATATATATATATACTAATATATATTCAGAGAGACAGAGACAGAGACAGAAAGAGAGAGAGAGAGAGAGAGAGAGAGAGAGAGAGAGAGAGAGAGAGAGAGAGAGAGAGAGAGAGAGAGAGAGAGAGAGAGAGAGAGAGAGAGAGAGAGAGACAGACAGACAGACAGACAGACAGACAGACAGAGAGACAGAGAGAGATGGAAAGGCACATTGCATATGTACATGTATCTGTTATTTATCAAACTATCTATCGATCATACCTTTTGTTCTTTGCTGGCCTTGTTTTCATAAATTGTCCTTAATATTCAGGAATGTTCAATGCTGTACAGTTCCGACGGGGCAAAGAAAGAGTCAATACTTGAAAAAAAAAATTCTATTTTCATAGATCTAAGTGATTGTATGGGTTAGGTTTAACCGTTTAATACAATTTCTTCTTTACTATTCGTAATAGCTAGATCTAAGTATTTTTGTATCTAAGTTATGTATTGGCTGTATGAAGAGTTGTATATTGAAGATAAAACTTAATATCGCAGACTTTTAATAGTCACTAAAAAGAATAATTGTTTTAAAATTTGGTAGATCTAGATCTCTTCTACAATTGCAATAAATGAAAACAAAAACATTTAGATTACCATCAGGTTCCTTAAAATTGTTCTTACCGTATATGTTCAAAATAGCAAGATCACAAATCTAGCTCTAGATCTGCAAATGACTGATTGCTTTTAAACAATATTATAATCGCAAAAAAAAACTTGTTATCAACTGCCTTCTCAGAAGCACGGTGCATCCCTTTTTGATCAAAATGTCATGTCCGTTGAGAACTTAACAAACGTTACTGGTTAGAGAGTACTGAAGGAAAACAAAAAAAGCTGTTTAGCACATCATCTTCAAAGTGAGCTGCAAGTGAGGACAAAGAAACCTCAAGATCAAATAAAAAGCTCAGTCTTAACATTAATTGTAACCTTCTAATTAAACACAAACTGCCTTACTGAACCCAAGGCTTGTTGTTGGTGTTGTTGTTATTACTATTATTATAACTATTATAATTATTATTATTATTATTATTATTATTATTATTATTATTATTATTATTATTATTATTATTATTATTATTATTATTATTATTATTATTATTATTATTATTATTATTGTTATAATTGTTATAATTGTTATTATTGTTATATTTTTTCTGTAGATTTTTTTTCAAGACTTTTGTGACTGTTTCAGTCGAACCTAATGTTATATATATTTATAATTGAAGAGATTTTAAATATTTCTCGGTTTTGTTAATCAAAAAAAATATTTTTTGCAAATAATTTTTATGTAAAACGATGTTTAAAGAATGGTATATTTTCAGTTGTTTTTTTTTTTTTTCAAAATAAATGTGTATAAATTTATAAAATTTAAATAATGTTTCAAAAACCCTATTCAGTTTGAAAATTGTTAACCCAAATCCAGTCTATCAAATGTTATTTAGTTCATCACAATATATTTGGAAAAGAATTGTTACAGTAAAAATATAATGAACTTTCAAGAGCCTCTTTAGCTCAAATCCATGACTTTTCTAAAAAAATTTTTTTGTATTGCGTGGGACACAGATCCTGGCAGATCAAAATTTAGGAATCTGTATTACTGTGCATTGAGTGGTTCTGGAGATGGAGAAGAGGGAAATCAAAGTTGCCTTTTATAACAATTATTGATAACTACCACCATTTCCAGCAGCAGCGTAAGAAGTTATCAACTACTTAGAAAATAAAGATCACCGAATGGTGTGTGCAAGATTTCTTATAGCTTTTGATTGACAAACGAACAGTCTACACAAATAACATCTAGTAACAAAATCTTCAGTTTCTTTGATCTCGGGGTTTGTGAAATAGGATTATTATTATTATTATTATTATTATTATTTTTTTTTTTTTTTTGCGGGAAGGAAGAGGGTGAGGACATTATAACATTCCTTCAATTCAGGGGAAATAAATCATTGCACTTTTTTGTCAAAACGAAATGTATATTTTATGTCCCTTCGACATATTAATAATAATAATAATAATAATAATAATAATAATAATAATAATAATAATAATAATAATAATAATAATAATAATAATAATAATAATAATAATAATAATAATAATAATAATAATAATAATAATAATAATAATAATAATAATAATAATAATAATAATAATAATAATAATAATAACAATAATAATAATAATAATAATAATAATAATAATAATAATAATAATAATAATAATAATAATAATAATAACAATAATAATAATAATAATAATAATAATAATAATAATAATAATAATAATAATAATAATAATAATAATAATAATAATAATAATAATAAGTATTAAAATTTTAATCAACCGGTAGAAGAGCAAAAACGCGTGGAGTAATAAGATCCAATATATCATTGCCCAAAAAAATTTGTTGTGTAAAATATAATTAATTTTTTCTTCCAGTTCCAAGTTATTCACGGCTTAATTATTTTCTAAAAACAGGGGATTAAAGGAAGTTCCAGAAATAAATTTGCATTTTTTTTTTTACCTTTGAAATATAAAAATGTAAAGTTTTCGTTGCGGTATATTAATTCAATGGAACATTTCGCCTGGAAAACCTAATTAGCTTAAAAAAAGAAGGTGATAAAGCAGTGAAAAAGGAAAATAATTTAAATTTAATTCAATTTATGAATGCTGAGCATTGTTCTTTGATTCCATTTTTACAAAAAGGCTAGACATAGGAGAGTTCCAAGTGGGAGAGCATTTCTGAGTCTTGGACCAAAAAAAAAAAAAATCCTTGTTAGAAGGTAGCGCTTAAAGTTTCGAATAAGGGTTTAATATTTTCACCATGGCTGAATTAATGCAATTTATCATTCATCAACAAGACGACACTCAATGGCTATGTAAGCAACTAGAAATTCATTTTGAAAACAAATAAAAGATTTGACGTCATTTTATTTATCTGCATAATTATTTTATCCAAAATTAGACATGCCTAAAGAGAACGGAGGGCAAATAACAGTCTTTTCTTCTGGTGTTACAGTTAGGTGTCGCATGCTAAGCTATTTAAGCTAAGATCATTTACTGACATAGCATTTAAAAAGACATTGGTTTTTCTGTTATCAGTCCATGATTCTGGAATTTCAGGCGCCTAATTATATTTATTTCTTAAATTCTCCGTCAAATGTGTGAACTTCGTCAAGTATGATATGAAAATGATGCACGCAATCTTAGGACCTGTGGTAGCGATTGGCCTCCTCTCTGTTAGGTGTGAAAGGTTGACCTTTGATACAGTGTGAGCTTTGTGTCACATACCTAATCGTCGTGGAAATATTGGGATTCTACCAGCGCTAAGCTCGTCTTAACTTAAGCTGAAGTTGGTTAAGTATTGTTAACACTAGAGGCATGGGTCACACAATTTGGTATTGTTAACACTAGAGGCATGGGTCACACAGTTTGGTATTGTTAACACTAGAGGCATGGGTCACACAGTTTGGTATTGTTAACACTAGAGGCATGGGTCACACAGTTTGGTATTGCTAACACTAGAGGCATGGGTCACACAGTTTGGTATTGTTAACACTAGAGGCATGGGTCACACAGTTTGGTATTGTTAACACTAGAGGCATGGGTCACACAGTTTGGTATTGTTAACACTAGAGGCATGGGTCACACAGTTTGGTATTGTTAACACTAGAGGCATGGGTCACACAGTTAGGTATTGCTAACACTAGAGGCATGGGTCACACAGTTAGGTATTGCTAACACTAGAGGCATGGGTCACACAGTTAGGTATTGTTAACACTAGAGGCATGGGTCACACAGTTTTGAATCAGCACCCTTTGCTAGATGCGCAGTAACTGCTGATTCCTTCGCCCCATTTGGGTTTTGAGCGTTGGTGACTCCATTTATTACCATTTATTCACCGGTGGAAGGGAAAAGGAGTGGGGAATCCTCTATAAGGAAACATGTGCCAGGTTTGAAATTAAAACATGGGATTAATTTTTGTTCCTAGTAGGTTAATCTTAAGGATAATATTAGTACTTGTCTCATTTAAACGCTATTTTTTATATAAAAAATGTCATATTTAAGCAATATTTGTTTAGTTACAATTTCTATTCTAGTCATATTTGTCATACTATGTTCAACATATATAGTTTGTAACATGTTTTGTAGACAAACGTTAAGGTAAAAGATTGTCAAATTTAAAGAAATCATATTTTCTTTCGATGTAACAAAGGTAAAGGAGAGAAAAAACAAAATAAACACACAAAAACCAACACACAGACACACACACAACTGAACCCAACAAATTGTGTGGAGAAGAGAAAATACGAGCAAGGTAACTGCTTTTAAAAAAAATCAATGAATTTTATTCATCAAACATCCTCTCATCTGCACGACTCGGACATTGAAATACTCACAAAAAAACTTCCATTCCACATATCTATGCTTATGATGAATTCAATGAGATCTAATACAAGGAAAATTATGTAACATAAAGTAAGGTCAAACATTTTTATCTCGAAAGTCCAACAAAATATAAGTACATACCTAATTATATTGTTTTCTCAGATTACTCAAGTTAAACATTAAGAAAGCAAAATGCATTACTTTTGAAATATAAGTCTATACAGAAGAGGAAACTGCCTCCATAAAAGTTTAATTTGTTATAAAGCAAATTCCAACTCTTTGCGGGGTCCAACCTAAATTCTAATCTAATATAATTACAAGTAACTGAATCTTTTCTTCAAAACCCTTTCTTTAACCCTTGCATAACTAATAGAATAAGACAACGAATAAACAAACTACTCGAATAAAGACATGACCAAGCTCAGTGATCCCATTTCTAACCACTTATATCAGTAGGAACATACAGCGCGCTTCATCTCATCCATTTTCTCAGCATCTTCATAGACGTGTCTCTTGAAATCTCGCACGTTCTACCTTTAGTCCTCTTACCCATTCTCTATCTCTCTATCTCTCCCTCCACTCTTTCTCATTTAATTCCTTTTTTTTTTCTCAACGTCTCTAAATCTATGCCTCTATCTCTCTCTCTCTATATCTCTCTCTCTCTATCTCTCTCTCTCTCTCTCTCTCTCTCTCTCTCTCTCTCTCTCTCTCTCTCTCTCTCTCTCTCTCTCTCCCTGCCTCTACTCCAATTCCACATCAATTGGTCATCCCTTCCCTTTTCCTTTTCCTCCCCCCGCATACATGTTCTTTACTTCTTGAATATCTAAAAAAAGAAATAAACCATATATCTCCTTCCCACTTTCATCTGTCAGATCCCTCCTTTCCCGCAGTTGACACAACCTTCCCCCCCCCCCCCCCTCCCTTTTTTTTTACTTCAGCCCCAGACGTTTCTTCTCCTTCTCCTTCTTCCTGACCACCTCCAGGTTCCGGTCTCTCCAGGAGGACTTGCGCAGCTTGATTGGTCGGTTCCCCACGTACTTGCCTGCAGATAACACAGAAGCCGAAGAGCGTGGACACAGAGAGAGAGAAAAATAAAAGAAACGATATTAGTACATTAAATGTTGCAAAGAACCATGTCATACCCGACCTTGAACGGGACGGGGACTTTATTCGACAATGAGGCTCATAGTGGGACAGGCGGAGGAGGAGAAGTGTTGGTCGTTAGACTGACAGGGTCACTCGCCGACAGCCTGGAGCTGGAGGGAATCACGTACACAGTTTGTGCGCGGGCATTTCTGAGCTGCGAGACTGAAAGGCTGATTATTATTATTATTATTATTATTATTATTATTATTATTATTATTATTATTATTATTATTATTATTATTATTATTATTATTATTATTATTATTATTATTATTATTATTATTATTATTATTATTATTATTATTATTATTATTATTATTATTATTATTATTATTATTATTATTATTATTATTAAAGTAAAGTTTGCTATTTTCTTCGATAAACCGTTATAATATATTATAGGAGTGAGGGAGGGTGGGGACGGGAGTTAAACAGAAAAAGAGGCCTGCACACGAGAGACTAAGGGGGGGATAGACAAATATGGAGAAAAAAAGGTTATAATTATAGGAAAGATAACGATAGGAGAGAGAGAGAGAGAAATAGAGAGAGAGAGAGAGAGAGAGAGAGAGAGAGAGAGAGAGAGAGAGAGAGAGAGAGAGAGAGAGAGAGAGAGAGAGAGAGAGAGAGAGAGAGAGAGAGAGAGGCGGATATGGCGAATATTGGAGTGAGAGAATAGAAGACATAGACAGCGCTAGAAGAAGAAGTGGGGGCGAGAAGAAAGAGGGTAATTGGTTAGAATCATTACCGTGTAGAGATTTTTTGTTTGTTTGTTTTTTTACCCCCGGAAACCAAAAATTAAATGACTAGTTACTTCTCAAACGATGATGATCCAAACTAAATCAACCAAGAACTGAACTGGGACTGTGGAGTCTGTGAGAGTGGGCTGACGTTTGAGAGAGAAATCGAATCAAGACTAGACGGAGTTACATCGAGAAAAAAGAGGAGCGTCACATCCGCTGAAATATTTCAATAAAAGGCTCCAGTCTCTTCTCGCCATGTCGGGGATGATACCCAAACTGACGTCACTCTGATTCGTTTTTTTTTTTTTTTTTTTTTTGGCTGGGACTATGAATATCCGCCAAAATGTAAATACCTATATTTCTTTTTTTTTTTTTCCTCTCTCTTTTTCCCTCATAATTTTCCTTGGTCTACCCTGACTGTAGAAACGTTTATGTGAGCTCACCTGGCTATTGATCTGCCTGTCTGTTACAATGATGGCCGCGAAAAGACAAGGCGGCTTTCATATAACTTAAGTACATGCAGGTACAGCCGTGGCCCTTAAAAATGTAGAACGGACAAAACGGTAATACACAGAGCACTTCCACAAAATGTTAACACTTCTCTTTGTTATCTTCACACAGAAATATGTATTTTCTCCATACAAATAAAGAAGGCGATCAGGCAGTTTGGACAGACGGAGTTAGACCTAACCATCTAAAGATGCAAGTGACTGTAAATAACGAAGAAAAAAAAAAGAGTAGTATGAAAAAAATCAACCACCAATCTAAATCGAGTCTGACAAATAAAACGAAAGACGTGAAAACATAAGGATAGATGGAATGAACAGGGATCGTACCTGCATCGCGATACGGACCACGCACTTTGATTCTTGTATAATACTTTATCCCTAGAAGCAGTAAACACCCCCCCCCCCCACACACACACACACACTTTTAAAAAAAATTAAAATGAAAAGAAAAAGAAGATAATGCCCAGATTGTTTAACGTCTTCGCCTGTTAAAATCAAAGATGCCCCAGTTTAACAGCACAATCGTCGTCAGTTTGATGAACGGTTTCGGGTATGACCATGCATGTATTATCCAGCCAGAATGTAAAGCAGTCACAGTTTGATGAACGGTTTCGGGTATGACCACGCACGTATAATCTGGCCAGAATGTAAAGCAGTCAAAGACTCAAACAAGAGAAAACGTTTAGCATTCGGAATGCACAGCGGCCATCAAACATTGCGCTGAAGATTACACCAAGATCTTTCTTTGCTAGCTGTGAAGTATGCACAGCGGCCATCAAACATTGCGCTGAAGATTACACCAAGATCTCTCTTTGCTAGCTGTGAAGTATGGACGTTTTTAAATCATCGACTAATTCTTTAACACTGGCGTACTTTGAAGAATCCAAGTTCATTACAAATAATTCTGTAAAAATAAAAAATTAACGACTACTTGGCGTGTCACATAACTATCATAATTATGTATGATTCTGGGTTCAAGCAAAATTTGCTGCGACATAAGCAAGGCTGTAGACAGGAACCAAAATAATCTTGTACAGGGCGGGCAATGTTGGGGGATTAAAGAAGATGAACCGGTAGCTACAAAATTAGGAAAAAATAGAATTACCGTTACTCTCTCGTGTCGCTACTTTCTCAGAGTTGTAAAGAAACATTGAACATTTCCTCGATCCCATCATAATCCCTGAGAGTGGTTGCGATCATAAAATGTCATAGATGATTTATTGGTGAATTGTTTGGTTTAGCCGTTCCATCGCACTTAGCTCGGCGCTCAGATTGCTTCACACAAGTTTCCAGTCACATCAACACCATTCAATATTACTTTGTCTCTTTCTCCACTGGGGTATCTGCATTATGAACCTTAACAAGATCGTATCTTTATCATCAAAAGCAAACCCTAATATCACTGTATCCGGAGAACTGTTTGTTAAAAAAAAAAAAATTCTATCTTTTAACTGGTCTCATCAAATCTACATCTCCGAATGGACGTGTTTGTGACCTACTGGCAACTCCTCAAGTTAAGAAGATGGTTTATCGACAGAACTTAAGGCTGTTAGAATTCTTCACAAATATAGCGGGCTAGTTCTGATGACAGCAGGAGAGGAAGAAAGAGGGGAAGGACGGCCGATTAAGACAACTTGTATTACCCTCTACCTTTTTTTTTCCACAGTATAACTGCACTGCGCTGGGCCCTGTGATCTCTTCACTGACCGGACCCTCCAGATAAGGAAGGCTCCGGAGTTTTAATACCTCCTGATTAATTCTGGACCTGGAGTCAATCCTCCCTGGCCAGACTACGGGTCGGGGAATCAGGGCCAGGAACTGAGCAAGAGGTGGGCACCAGGGTGGCCTCAAACATTTCCTTTAGAATTGTCCGGGTTTAAGCCTTTCCAAGGAGGTTACACACATTAAATCAGAGACAAAGAGAAGCTAAAAATGAACAGGCACAAAAACAGAAAGAAAAAACAAAACAAAGTAAAATAGTTTAGTTGTATTGTTCCTTTCACCGTGTCGTAGTAAAAAAAAAAAAACAAGTGTACCTTTTCCTTTCAGCCTATGAGTTTTACTATTGGCAGACACACAAGCATGCTTTTGGATGCTTTACAATTGCCAATTTGACCTTTCTTTCTTTCTTTCATACAAAACAGAGAGAAGAGAGAGAGAGAGAGAGAGAGAGAGAGAGAGAGAGAGAGAGAGAGAGAGAGAAAGACAGAGAGATAGAGAGAGAAAGAGAGAGATAGGGAAAGAGAGAAAGAGACAGAGGGAGAGAAAGAGAGAAAGAGAGAGAGAGAGAGAAAGAGAGAGAGAGACAGACAGACAGAGAGAGACAGAGAGAGACAGAGAGAGAGACAGAGAGAGACAGAGAAGGAGAGAGAGAATATAAACATTCATGGAGAGAGTTAAAAGAGAAAGAGATACGTAGATAAAGACAGAATCCGCCAGCCAGACAAACTGACAGCTGTGAGAGAGGCGGGAGAGAGAGGGCGGACATTGGTTAGGAAGTGCCGGAGTACTAGAAAGCACTCTGACGTTGAAGTACATCATAGATGCACCATTCAACGAAGAGCGTGGAATTAATGTCGTAACGAAGGGAAACATCACAGCACTACAAATCAGTATTACTCCTTGTAAGTCAGCAGATAAGCATTGGCGAAACAAAATGAACCATTCGAGATCTCAAAAGCATTTCACTTTGTGTTTGGGGTTTTGCAATTAAAGTCTTTATTCAAAACCATGCACTGTGATAAGACAGACGTGGAAAAACTAAGAGAGCGAAAGAAACGGAAAATAACGCTTAAACCGTGCTTTGACGCTTCAACTAACGCTGCGTCCAATAGAGACGTGAGCTCATTCAATAGATTGGCACAGAGACTGAGATATTGAGTGAAAGCTCCCAATAAATTTCCGCCCTACAGTGCCCATTCTGTATTTTCCTGATTTCTTGAAGAGCATTTTTTAAACGCTTATGAGAAATACTTTGGACTCCAAAATACAGTAACTGAAGGCGAATTGGCTTGTGAGAATTCATTGCTGTTTATTTTAACCTACAGTGGAATGAAAGTCTTAAATGATCTTTAAATATATTTGGATTCCATTCACTTATCTAACCAGTCGAATTGCTTGCTTGACGATCAAGAAATAAGGTCAATAGTTTCCGCCCTGGAAAATTAAAAATCAAGAGACAAAGAAATCAAAAACGTACATGACAATCACCAGGCCATCCTTGTTCCAAATATCGTCACGAACAGTGAGAGAAAAAAAGCGGGTACAAGAAGCAAAGTTTTAACTTAGAACATAATAGTTTGACATGCCATCTACTTTTACAGAAAAACGTATTGCCTATTTTCGACTTTCTTTTACCTGGCCTTAAAATACGCCAGCATCTTATGCTTTGTTTTCCATACCAAACAATTCTTTTTTTTTTTTTTTTTTCGCGACAAATTCCTACGTTCCGACTTGCCTGCCCACCCTGAACTCATCTCGTGTTGGTTGTGCTGTTAACCGTGAGGGAACCGGCCGGGGGGACGCCGGGACAGCAAACCATCCCGGGAAGTGAGCGATATCCTCTGGAGGATACGGAGACAAGCGGCGAGGACCTTTCACGCTGAAACTTGACGACTAGACAATCAGGGTTCTTTCTTGTTCGAGTCTTCTTTACTGGGTAAAAGATTGTATACTGTTGCAAACTGTGATGCGTTGCTGTGAGGGGCGGGGGGGGGGGGGGGGGGGGGGGGGGGAGAGAGAGAGAGAGAGAGAGAGGGGGGGGGGAAGAGAGAAAGAGAGAGAGAGAGAGGGAGAGAGAGACAGAGAGATGGGGGGGGGGAGAGAGAGACAGAGAGAGAGGGAGACAGACAGACAGAGAGAGGGAGAGAGAGGGAGAGACAGAGAGAGACAGAGGGAGAGAGAGAGGGAGAGGGAGAGAGACAGACAGACAGAAAGGCATCGAGAGAGAGAAAAAAAAGAGAGACAGACAGACAGACAGAGAGACACAGAGATAGGCAGTCATCAATAGAAAGCGATAGACAGATATATATATATATATATATATATATATATATATATATATATATATATATATACTGACAGATATCAACGGAGAGAGAAAGAAAAAGAGACTTAAAAACATATATACAGAGACACAAAGGGTGGGAGATAAATAAATAAGATTAGTTGTAAAAGAACAGCTGCAATATATTAATTTTCTTACGAAGTACCCTTGCCTGGACTGACCACCGCACCCTGGATTCGATCTCTCACGCCTCTAGTTATCTCGACTGACACCCGATCTGACGCCGGTGTCTGGACTCAATAAGAAACAACCGCAGCCACACGCCGGTAAGACTGGACGCTTTCAGTGACCAGACGGACATGGATAGCAACAAAGATAACTGTGAAAGATGCCAACTCAAGCCGTAAACAAGGCATGACCAAAGTCCGGCCCTTAGGCCAAATGCGGCCCGAGTTCAAATTTACACTGGCCCGCAGCCTCTGTCATAAAGTCAATAATAGATAAACGTTAATGGTTCAAAAAATATAAGCCTACACGTTTTCATGTCACCACAGTTGGCCATCTTTACAAAAAGTGTGGACACCACAGTGGTCAACAAACCTAGACGCAGAGAGGTACGACATCACACACCCAACCTTCTCATCAATTTGAATGAACATGTAGATGACCCACTTGTCACATTGTTGACAAGAACCATTGAGAAACAGGAAAACATGGGGTTTCAAACTCACCGCTCTTCTTTCTCTACTTTTAATTAGTAACCACGATAGAACATCATGAGACGGTACTTTTAAATGATCAAATCGCGCTATCTCGGGCGCCAAAGGGAGTAAACAAAGACGTTCACATCTTCTGTACATGAACTGAGGTGAGAAGCGCTTTAAGCTGTTCATACGAAGATCTTCACACTAATTTCGTATGACACTCGCCGCTGGTGTTCACATCCAAGAGTGGGGCCTAATAACGCAATTATGATGGATAGCTTTGGAATGTTTTGCTTATTTTGAGAGGTATTCACCGATATTAAACAGTAATTTGCATTACCCCTTGTCCCTCCTTTTTTTTTTCTCCCTCTTGCATGTAAACATCTCATACATCACCGAATTGATTGTGATGAATGTGTCTTTCCTTTTCACGATCTACGATGTCAGCTTGCTACCAGAGAGCTTCGTTTTCCCTACACTTTTAGTACTGTTTCGATCCTTCGCCCCTCCCCATCTCTCTATTTCTCTATCTCCCTCCTCCTCCCCCTCTGTCTGTCTGTCTGTCTGTCTGTCTGTCTGTCTGTCTGTCTGTCTGTCTCTCTCTCTCTCTCTCTCTCTCTCTCTCTCTCTCTCTCTCTCTCTCTCTCAGTATCAACAACGCATAACAAAATTATGACGCAAACCTGCACCATTTCCACGACATATGACATCAACAACTTATCGACAGCCGGCATTGTTTCTACTTTCCCAGTAAGTAATGAAAGTTATATATCTTTCCGACATACAACCAAACCCCGTCCTGTCCCGGAAATGACGCAGTCTGAAGGAGATAAAACGCTCACCGTTGATTGCGCATGCTCTAATCAATGTTCCCATTTATGAAACATTGCAAGCGATTGATCTGTACTTTTAGCTGCATGACGTGTCGAGAGGGGAAAAAAAAAACAAAAAAACAAAAAAACAAAAAACCTGTTTGTTCCTTCTCCTTTTGTTTTATAACTCGTTATGAAATGAGAAGAGTTTTTAAAGAAAAAACAAAAACAAAAAGAAAAACACGAAAGGACACTAACTTGTGCAGCCCAAGAGCAAAACAAACTTTTCATCTCTCAAGCTCAAATGTGAAAATATAATTAATAAATAAAAAAAAAAGAAAAAAAGAAAAAAAAGTCAAGGAAAAACACTTTTCGATACTGCCTCTCCTTATTCGGAATATCCGACACGAGATTCAGAGTGGACAAGATAGGAGGAAAATAGAGAAGCGATACAATTACTCTCGACCAGTTCAGAGCTAGTCAGAGCTAGCCATCAATTGTTTCAGAAAACCCTTACACATGTGGAATCGGCTCCCCAGATATATCATAGAGTCTGATTCCATAGAGACCTTTAAAAGGCAGCTTAAACACCATTTATTCACCACAACGTATTCTCGGCAGTAGATGATGTTTTACTTGTATCATATTCTTAAGCAAATGTATGTTATGCATGTTATTTTTTATATAATATGTATGTTATTCTTTATGCTATGTATGTCATTCTATATGTTATGTATGTATGTTCAGGCCTTCTAGCCTGCTTCTATCTTATTCTTTTTCTTGTAAAGCGCATAGAGCATTTTAATCATTTGGATATGCGCTATATAAATGCACTTTATTATTATTATTATTATTATTATTTGCGTGCCTTCCATGGCAACTTGCACAGAATCAGTTTAGATCAAATATACAAATCGATCTACAGATGTCTCTATGCTCAAGCCACCCATCACATACGCTGATATTATTATTATTATTAAGCCACAATTTTTTAAAAAACTGAAATTGCCTTGGACAACCCCTTCTGAACAAAGATAAAATACAATCATAGTTTTTATAGCAATATATAAACAAAAAACGATAGTTTAATACCCGGCCATGAAGATTATTTTTACGCTATTTATGCTGATACCGTCTATACAAGCACCAGAACATCACAGTTTTCATGTCATTGCTGGTGATAAAACAGATATATCCCTCAGCCATTGCTGTTAAGACAGAATGGGCAAGTTTTCTCTTTTTTTGTTCTAATCATCATCATCATCATTATTATTATTATTATTATTATTATTAGTAGTAGTAGTAGTAGTAGTAGTAGTAGTAGTAGTAGTAGTAGTAGTAGTAGTAGTAGTAGTAGTAGTAGTAGTAGTAGTAGTAGTAGTAGTAGTAGTAGTAGTAGTAGTAGTAGTAGTAGTAGTAGTAGTAGTAGTAGTAGTAGTAGTAGTAGTAGTAGTAGTAGTAGTAGTAGCGGTAGTAGTAATAGCGGTAGTAGTAGTAGCGGTAGTAGGAGTAGTAGTAGTAGCAGTAGTAGGAGTAGCAGTAGTAGGAGTAGCAGTAGTAGTGGTAGTAGTAGTAGTGGTAGTAGTAGTAGTGGTAGTAGTAGTGGTAGTAGTAGTGGTAGTAGTAGTAGAGTAGTGGTAGTAGTAGTAGTAGTAGTAGTAGTAGTAGTAGTAGTAGTAGTAGTAGTAGTAGCAGTAGCAGTAGCAGTAGCAGCAGCAGCAGCAGCAGCAGCAGCAGCAGCAGCAGCAGCAGCAGTAGTAGTAGTAGTAGTAGTAGTAGTAGTAGTAGTAGTAGTAGTAGTAGTAGTAGTAGGAGTAGTAAGGTCAATGAAAATCGAATGTCACAGTGGAGCTTATTGAATAGTTGTGAAGTACCGTAAGAACAAATTGTGTCGCGATGTGAAGTGCATCAGTTCAACTGATGTCTTAATGATAGCAGGTCGTGATTTAGTTGTGAAACGCCATGACTATTTGGATACGCTAAAATTGTCCAAGTCGACTTCCCAAGCCCTCTTTCTTTATATATTAAAGAGCGAGATCGAGAGAGAGAGAGAGAGAGAGAGAGAGAGAGAGAGAGAGAGAGAGAGAGAGAGAGAGAGAGAGAGAGACACACACACACACAGAGACACAAAGAGAACAGAAACAAGGTTTCCTTATATTTTATAAAGAGCGAAATAATCAACATAAGCCTTAGTCTTCTAGTTAGTCCAGCTTAACCTGTATACTTTAAAAAAAAAAGAAAAAAAAAAAAGAAAATCAGCCTTCACCACACACACACACACGCAGATCCTTCCTGTTTTCTTTAGAAACGGTTCCTCCGAGGAAAGCGCTACAGAGCTCAAGAAAAGATAAGAGGCCGTTAGAATCACATGAAGGTGCATGGTTTAACTTTACACCTCAGCTTGGCTATGGAAGTCTAGTCTGCTGCAAGGTCTACGTTTTGACCTATTTTTCTTTATCTCCTGTCAAACTTGACAATGAAAGATAAAAGCATACTAACCCCCCCCCCCCCCCTCCTCTCTTTTTTTTTTTCTCGTATCCCTTTTAAAATAAAAAAACCGTCACCCGTGCACTTTTAAATCTGATTTAGTTGTCAACAGTGAACAAGTAAACACGGGTTAAACTTTTTTTTAAGTGTAATTTTTTTCCCCTGAAGAGTGCAAATCTGGAAAAAAAAAATATCAAGATATTCTTGTTTACTATCCGAACTTTAGAACAAAGTGAAGTCATCCTTTAAAAATTGAACTTTACTATCCATGAGGATTTTTTATGTTTTTAAAGTCGTTCATTAATGTTACAGGGGAAAAAACAACAACATCGCCCTTAGCTACTCTGTTCACAATACGGAAGAATAACGAATACCTTCTCTCACTCTTTACACATTCCTACAGTTTTTTTTTTTTACTTTTGTTATCACATTTATAACGCATCTCTGGTTTTACATATATTTAAACTGACTGACTCTCTCTCTCTCTCTCTCTCTCTCTCTCTCTCTCTCTCTCTCTCTCTCTCTCTCTCTCTCTCTCTCTCTCTCTCTCTCTCTCTCTCTTTTTAACACATCTTAAGGGTCTCTCACATTTGACACATTTTAACTGTCTCTAACGTTTTACACATTTTAACGGTCTCTCATTTTTGACACATTTTAAAGGTCTCTCATATTTGACACATTTAGACTCTCTCGCACATTTGACACATTTTAATAGTCTCTCACATTTGACACATTTTAACTGTCTCTCACATTTGATGTATTTTAACTGTCTCCCACGTTTTACGCATGTGTACTGTCTCTCAAATTTGACACATTTTAACTGTTTCTCACGTTTTACACATTTTAACAGTCTCTCACACTTGACACATTTTAAGTCTCTCACATTTGACACAATTTAACGGTTTCTCTGATTTGACACATTTAACTGTCTTTCACATTTGACACATTTTAACTGTCTCTCACGTTTTACACATGTGTACTGTCTCTCACGTTTTACTTATTTATACTGCCTCTCATGATTTACAAAATTTTAACATAGAACTTATATAACACACTCATATTTTTCTTAATCTCTTTTTATTTTTTTTGGCTTTTGTTGTAAATGACCTTCAAGTATACAATTCTGTTATCTGAGACGCTTCGAGCTCCATCTTGACTGCATCATTTAGGGTGGGATAGGATCCCATCTAGCCATATCGCAATATTCCTGGCTTCAACGAAAAGATGAGATTTCCCTCAAAAATTCTTCTAGAGACTTCGCGGACATCACGAAAAAAAAAAATCTAGTGGACCCCAAAATCGTCCCACGGACGCATTTCAAGTCTTACAAATCGGTGGGCAAGCGCCCTACCATCGAACCACCTCAGCCAACTTCCTGAAAGTTCCAGATTGATTATTTTGTGCCTTGGCACATGAAAAATATGTGTGTGTGTGTGTGTGTGTAGCAGGGAGGGGAGAAACAGTGGTGAAAAGGGCAAATTATATAGATATATATATATGGTAACAAATTATTGCAAAATAAAGTTAGAAGATGTTTACTGCACTTCAAAAAAAAAAGAAAAGAAAAAAAACAGAAACAATAAATCAACGGACATTTATTAACCTTTTTTCGCTTTTAATCAAATCTGAAGATGCATGATTAAATCTACACAAATAAGAGCCACTTTAATGAAATTCGAGGCAACAAAACTTTGCATCTTTTTTTTTTTTTTTATAATTATTATTAACGTATAATTAATACTAGAACTGTTGCAATTCACGCGGCGGCCGAGAGGCGAAATAAAATGCCATATAGCTCGTTTGATTTTTTGTTTTGTTTTGCCACGACCGATGCGTCTAATTTCTCCTCATCAGGCACGCATGAGTGAGCCACTGTCCGATGAAGCGGCCAGTTTCAAATGGCACCGAAATGTCAAGGCGCAATCCATTCCCAGTAGCTGATATGAAATGAAAGGGGGAAAAAAACAGCACGGATACGCGGCAGAGGAACATGCCCCAGAAGCTTGATACATTTAACTTTAACAACAATAACAATAATAATAATAAAAATAAAAACAACAACAAAAAAAACAATAATAATAGTAATACTAATAATAATTTATTATTATTATTATTGTTATTATTATTATTATTATTATTATTATTATTATTATTATTATTATTATTATTATTATTATTATTATTATTATTATTATACTTATTATTATACTTATTATTATAATTATTTTTATTATTATTATTATTATTATTATTATTATTATTATTATCATCATTATTATTATTATTATTATTATTATTATTATTATTATTATTATTATTATTATCATACTGTTATTATAATTATTATTATTATTATTATTATTATTATTATTATTATTATTATTATTATTATTATTATTATTATTATTATTATTATTATTATTACTACTACTATTATACTTATTATTATAATTATTATTATTATTATTAATATTATTATTATTATTACTCTATCGTAAAGTTTTTAAGGTGTTTTTCCCTCATTGTAATCTCTCTCCCTCCCCCCCTTCCCCACCCCCCGGCCCATCCTTTTCCCCTTGTTATACTACCCGAAGGAGAGACATAAAACTAAACTTGGTGGTTTTTGGTTGTTATCAGTATAGAACGTCCGTTATAATGAAAGTTCAGGCATCAGGTTCTCCCCAACCCTGGCTAGGGGAGAGCAATCTGGCTCCTTCTGCCGGTTCACAGATCGTCTTACCAACTTTCGGAGAAATAATTATGTCGGAGCCAAACTTTCTTAACGCTCTGGGCAACTTCCGCTTTTACAAGTTTAATCACGAAAATTGAACAAACTGCTTGAAGCCAACGATGGGCGAGCTGAAAGATGTTTATTCTGGACAAAGCAAGAGTTAAACTGACATACTCGGCTCAAATAGCTGGGGAAGAAGTTGAATCCCCTCGGACATTACGCTCGGTGTTCAACAGAAAAAGTTCTGTACATTTCTGTGCACACAATGTTGTTCTATTTTTGCTTTGTTTCTTGGTTTTTACTTGTAGCAGATGTCAATAACCTTGAAATCATCGTTATTGAAATTACTAATTTTGCTGAGATTGCCTTACGTGTTATGAAACTGCTGCATTTGACTAGAATTTTATTAAGTGAAAAGGTACCCACTGATGACCGTAAAATTATTTTTTCCGATACATCCTCGTGAAAAATGGCGCTCCTTAATTACCGCTGGTGACACACGCTAGCTGGTGATGGTAACAATCCGAAAACACGCTCTGCAAACAAGAGTCGACCTCAGTGAAACAAAGAACAGAGAAGACTAAGCCAGTGTTCAAGAAAAAATCAATTGGACTATCCATCGGCACAACCCACAGAAACGCACACATACACACCACAGATCAGTAGCGCCAGGCGGCGCAGGCGGCGGAACGCCCGACCCAATGATAGGACTGTCTAGAGTTACTTCCCCGGCTAACTGAGGCGGGGTCAGAACCTATCACACCAGGTCTATTCTAGGCTTCACAGAAGTACGCCTCGCCTGTAAATGATTTTTCTCGCATCTCATGGAAT
The DNA here is from genome assembly GCA_033675545.1 of Elysia crispata. NCBI lineage: Eukaryota > Metazoa > Mollusca > Gastropoda > Plakobranchidae > Elysia > Elysia crispata. The sequence continues at coordinate 29,121 of JAWDGP010005738.1, forward strand.
AGGAAAACAAATGGAAGGCCACAAGGTCGAATCTTGTTTACGTGACAGATTTGTCGAGTTTCTCTTTGTCTTCTTCCATGACAGCAGGTGGTTGATTACCAGCTCGACTAGCTATAGCGTTCTCTAGGATATCAAATGGTTACCGCGCCCGTTGGTTTACTGCTACACTGGCTATAGCGTTCTCTAGGATATCAAATGGTTACCGCGCCCGTTGGTTTACTGCTACACTGGCTATAGCGTTCTCTAGGATATCAAATGGTTACCGCGCCCGTTGGTTTACTGCTACACTGGCTATAGCGTTCTCTAGGATATCAAATGGTTACCGCGCCCGTTGGTTTACTGTTACACTGGCTATAGCGTTCTCTAGGATATCAAATGGTTACCGCGCCCGTTGGTTTACTGCTACACTGGCTATAGCGGTCTCTGGGATATCAAATGGTTCACGCGCCCGGTGGTTTACTGCTACACTGGCTATAGCGTTCTCTGGGATATCAAATGGTTCAAATGGTCTCTGGCACGTTGGTTTACTGCTACACTGGCTATAGCGTTCTCTAGGATATCAAATGGTTACCGCGCCCGTTGGTTTACTGCTACACTGGCTATAGCGTTCTCTAGGATATCAAATGGTTACCGCGCCCGTTGGTTTACTGCTACACTGGCTATAGCGTTCTCTAGGATATCAAATGGTTCCCGCGCCCGTTGGTTTACTGCTACACTGGCTATAGCGTTCTCTAGGATATCAAATGGTTACCGCGCCCGTTGGTTTACTGCTACACTGGCTATAGCGTTCTCTAGGATATCAAATGGTTCCCGCGCCCGTTGGTTTACTGCTACACTGGCTATAGCGTCTTCCATGATAGTGAATGGTTACCGCGCCGGTTGGTTTACAGCTCCACTGGCCATAGCGTCTTCCATGATAGTGAATGGTTACCGCACCGGTTGGTTTACAGCTCCACTGGCCATAGCGTCTTCCATGATAGTGAATGGTTACCGCACCGGTTGGTTTACAGCTCCAATGGTTATAGCGTCTTTCATGATAGTGAATGGTTACCGAACCGGTTGGTTTACAGCTCCACTGGCTATAGCGTCTTCCATGATAGTGAATGGTTACTGCGCCGGTTGGTTTACAACTCCAATGGTTATAGCGTCTTCCATGATAGTGAATGGTTACCGCGCCGGTTGGTTTACAGCTCCAATGGTTATAGCGTCTTCCATGATAGTGAATGGTTACCGCACCGGTTGGTTTACAGCTCCACTGGCTATAGCGTCTTCCATGATAGTGAATGGTTACCGCACCGGTTGGTTTACAGCTCCACTGGCTATAGCGTCTTCCATGATAGTGAATGGTTACCGCACCGGTTGGTTTACAACTCCAATGGTTATAGCGTCTTCCATGATAGTGAATGGTTACTGCGCCGGTTGGTTTACAACTCCAATGGTTATAGCGTCTTCCATGACGGTGAATGGTTACTGCGCCGGTTGGTTTACAGCTCCAATGGTTATAGCGTCTTCCATGATAGTGAATGGTTACCGCGCCGGTTGGTTTACAACTCCAATGGTTATAGCGTCTTCCATGACGGTGAATGGTTACTGCGCCGGTTGGTTTACAGCTCCAATGGTTATAGCGTCTTCCATGATAGTGAATGGTTACCGCACCGGTTGGTTTACAGCTCCACTGGCTATAGCGTCTTCCATGATAGTGAATGGTTACCGCACCGGTTGGTTTACAGCTCCACTGGCTATAGCGTCTTCCATGATAGTGAATGGTTACCGCGCCCGTTGGTTTACAGCTCCACTGGCCATATCGTCTTCCATGATAGTGAATGGTTACCGCGCCCGTTGGTTTACAGCTCCACTGGCCATAGCGTCTTCCATGATAGTGAATGGTTACCGCGCCCGTTGGTTTACAGCTCCACTGGCTATAGCGTCTTCCATGATAGTGAATGGAAAACACGCCGGTTTTTAACAGCTCTACTAACTATAGGGTGTTCCCTAACAGGACGTGGTTACCGCGCAGGTTGTTTACCGCTCTACTAAATATAGGGTGTTCCCTAACAGAACGTGGTTACCGCGCAGGTTGTTTACCGCTCTACTAACTATAGGGTGTTCCCTAACAGGACGTGGTTACCGCGCAGGTTGTTTACAGCTTTCCAGTTGTTAACCTCAGATTAGCCTTTCTCGTTAATGATCACAATGGAAAAAACCAACCGAGCGTCCAAAACTAAACCGCAATGAGACACGGCAGTAAGTCAAGCAAGTCATTTCTCCACAACTTACCACTGGCTCTCTCGAAAGAGTGAGTACAGCATGAAAATTTTGCTGCTTGCATAAATTCAAAGGAGTTAAAAACAACAACAACAACAACAAAAGAAAGAAGCGGAACAAATAAAGCTCTCTTATTATTTGTCCTGTCCAACTTTCTTCTCGATCCTTTTTTTATTTTAAAATTTCATCACCTCATTTGATGACGTACAGCGCATCTTAACGCCGGTTTTGTGGTCCCCGCGTGTGACATAGATCGAGATTTTTAGATTTCAGGCGAGAAGTACGTTGATATGGTACAACCCTCCTTTGGGGGAGAGAGAGAGAGAGAGAGAGAGAGAGAGAGAGAGAGAGAGAGAGAGAGAGAGAGAGAGAGAGAGAGAGAGAGAGAGAGAGAGAGCGAGAGCTTACATAAGACAACCCCCCTCTCTCTCTCTCTCTCTCTCTCTCTCTCTCTCTCTCTCTCTCTCTCTCTCTCTCTCCATCTTTGTCGTTTCCCAAGGGAATGGTGGGTTGGTATGAAGATAAGAAAACTAGAACAATCTATCTGAGGTACGCCACTATTGGTTACGGGACTACTAAGCACCGTGTAAAGTGCGCATTATTCAAGCTACGGCTCTTTTTTCTGTTGTTGTTTTGCAGTTCTACGTGATCAGCAGCAGGGAGACGGAATTTCTCTTCTCTGCAAGCCGATAATTTACGGATAAGAGAAAGATTTTCACCTGTAAGGAAAAAAATGATAGTAATTTATTAAAAAAAAAAAAAAATAAGATCTCGAGGTGAAACCGTCAAAATAGCAAAGCTAGAGACGTCAGCTGTGAAAACTGCAGCTCACTTCTTGGTCTGTGCTCCGTATATTACATATAAGAGAAATATCATGACGCAATTTCACCGACGTGTGATATATCACCCCATACGTTTCAATGTTTTCTTTTAAACCAATCTGCAAGAGTCGAGGAAAAAAAAACAACTTCATACCATTCAAATAAATAAAAAAAAAAATGCGGACAGCGAAGATTGAATTATGTCACGCTGTTCGAACAGTGGGTCAAGGAAAAATAGAAAATAGAAAATTCAAAACAGCCACATGAAATTGATGAGGGAATATAATGGCCTAACGATAATATTGTTGACAAGGATCAACAAAGTACACACTACAAAAAAATATAATCATCATACCTTGCTTGACTAAACTGATGGAGCAGGGAATCCCAGGGAAAAAACGAGTCTGTCATTACGACATGTTATGTAAAAAAGCTATCAGACTTTAGTGTCATAATTATTCTTGTGTCTTTACGTTCTTGCAACATAACGGCGCGACTTAAAAAACAAATCCATACGGAGTTTTCCCCAAGAAGAGCGTGAGATTTCGAAACGACAAAAATTCTGTTTAGGAAATCTGCTGTCCACAACAAAGTCCCAATGACATTTTTCTTGGTTTCGAAGTTTGTTTGAGTCACGATGTGGCGTCAATCTTACGGCAACTTTCGACAGTGGTTTACATAAACCGCGTGGCGTCAATCTTACGGCAACTTTCGACAGTGGTTTACATAAACCGCGTGGCGTCAATCTTACGGCAACTTTCGACAGTGGTTTACATAAACCGCGTGGCGTCAATCTTACGGCAACTTTCGACAGTGGTTTACATAAACCGCGTGGCGTCAATCTTACGGCAACTTTCGACAGTGGTTTACATAAACCGCGTGGCGTCAATCTTACGGCAACTTTCGACAGTGGTTTACATAAACCGCGAGACGGAGCTCTAGAGTTCAGTATCGCAAAGTACACTTTCACCCGAGACTTTAGAAATTTATGAAACATCTCTCTCTCTCTCTCTCTCTCTCTCTCTCTCTCTCTCTCTCTCTCTCTCTCTCTCTCTCTCTCTCTCTCTCTCTCTCCCTCTTTCTTTCTGTGTGTACCTCTCTATCTCTCTCTTTCTCTGTCTGTCTGTCTCTCCCTCTCTCTCTATCTATCTATCTCTCTGTCTCTCTGTCTCTTTCCCTCCCTCCCTCCCTCTCTCTATCTTCCCTCCTCCACCCTCTCCTATTCTCTCTCTTTCTCTCTCTCCCTCCCTCTCTCTATCTTTCCTCCTCCACCCTCTCCTATTCTCTCTATATATCTCCACTCGGCCTCTACACTTCATTCTAAACCATTTCTCACCATTAATTAGTTTACCTCCCCCTGATCGATACCTACCCAAGTCGGCTTTGGACGACATATTTAACATTTGATATTGTATTAAACAAAAAAAAAATTATTATGTTACCGAGCCTCACTGCATAAAGCAAAAATTATTATGTTACCGAGCCTCACTGCATAAAGCAAAAATTATTCACGAAACAAGATATCGATATCGCGGAGAGGTGGTCGAAAAAAAAAATACAGGAAAACAGCTAGCTCTGTACTGTTAACAGTTATATTTTCAGATGTTATTATAATGTGAAGAAAGAGGGCAAACACCTCTTAACTTATATATATGAGACACCTAAATAGAAATCAGATTCAGATTGACATCTTGAAACTGTTTTTCAACGTTAAGCTTTAGGTTAATCACGGGCGCTACTTCTTCCACAGCTGTAGAAACTCTGAGTTCAAGCTGTGGTCAAAAGGAACCGTACACGATGCCAAAATGAAGTTTTACCCCAGTCTAGATCTCATATAGAATCTAGGCTTTCCGGAGGCACAAGTGTCAGTTATACATCAAATCCGCATTTAGTTACATTTTATGAATGGCATAGTGATTAGAGGCAATAGATCTGAATATAGGTTTTGGCTTTTCCAAAGCTGGCCATAATTTGATATCCGTATTGAATAAACGGACTCGTCGTCTGACATTTCCGTCGAACGGAATTTCCCAGCTCCAGCATCTATCCTCCCTGAGTTTCTAACATGCCTCAATCATGAAAGTGACCCGTACAAACGATTTCCAGTGTAAACACACGAGAAAACAATTGGGCCAAAATCCTTTTAGGGGAGACAATAAAACTTTCATGAAATGAGACCACCCACGACCCTGCTGCTGTATTCCAAGGGGTGGTGGCGGTGGTGGTGGTTGTTGACAAGCAGTCGCAGACGCTAACTTGATTTAGGATTCATTGGATTTGTAGCGCGCGCGCCTGCGTGACATGGGACGCGGTCTGAAAGGGGGCTGGCTGAATACCAAATCAGAACCAGATTCATGATTCTGACCTTTCCTGGCAGCCTTATGACGGAGGTGTTACGCGCTTCCATCCAATATTTCTGGACTCTCCGCTAGACTCTTCTTACTGGCTCCGCCTGTTCCGTGTTGTCTTCACAAGTTGACAAGAGTGTAGCCAGCCTCACGTTCTAGACATAGAGCAGATGAACTGAGGCTGTACTTTCGTCATGCAACGCTTTCAGGTTATTTAAACTAACAGCCCAGAACGTCCAATGTTCCCATCACGCAGTTTGTGACGATTTCAGTTTTTTTTTTTCTTCACCCACTTTTGTTGGGATGAATGTGGCAGGAGGCGTTGGTGTTGAAGCTCTAAGTGTTAAATGACGAGGGCGGAAGCGGAAGTTCAGGGGCTGGACTGTATCATTTACACAGACAAGAGGAAATCGTATGCCACCTTTCTGAAATAGTATCTCTCTCTTCCCTCCTTCCTTCTCTCTCACTCTTCCCTCCTTCCTTCTCTCTCACTCTTCCCTCCTTCCTTCTCTCTCACTCTTCCCTGCTTCCTTCTCACTCTTTCTCTCATGCACACACACAGACATGTAGAACTTCCATCTCCATTATATTTTATCGAACGTGTGGAACTTACGCTACAAAAACACATAGCCTATTTTACTGTTAAAGAAAAAGGAATCCAAAAATCTCAATAAGACAGTGAGAAAACTTCGATGCGCACAGTTTACAGCCAAGAGCCATTAACCTACATCAAGGCAATCGTAGTGCCCACGCGTAAACGTGTCCAGGCCATTAAAAAAAAAAACTCATAGCGAACACAATGCTTCTCTAAATAGACAACGTAACAAAGCAGTGCTAAAGGATCATGAATCTCTCTAATAAAAGGGTAATTAATCTTCGCGGCAACAGTTAGAGGTCCCCAGAGTGCACTCGCTTGCCTGATAGTAGAATAATGTGATGAACCAACTAGGGACGGCGCTGTTTCGTCCATTTTAGCTTGGAGATTAACGGGATCCTCAAGGGAGTGGTTGGAGCAGCAAAACCAAGGCTAGTATTAGCTTCACCGACAAAACCAACAGCACTGTGCTGGTCACGACTGCGTCGCCGCTGGGCTGGGGGAATCGAATCGCGAGAAACTAATAAATTATTGATCGACTGGGTGAATCGAATCGCGAGAAACTAATAAATTATTGATCAACTGGGTGAATCGGGAACTGATAAATTATTGATCAACTGGGTGAATCGGGAACTGATAAATTATTGATCAACTGGGTGAATCGGGAACTGATAAATTATTGATCGACTGGGTGAATCGAATTTCAAGGAACTGATAAATAATTGATTGCATGGGTGAATCGAATCGCGAGGAACTGATAAATAATTGATTGCCTGGGTGAATCGAATTTCAAGGAACTGATAAATTATTGATCGACTGGGTGAATCGGGAACAGATAAATTATAAATCAACTGGGTGAATCGGGAACTGATAAATTATTGATCGACTGGGTGAATCGGGAACAGATAAATTATAAATCAACTGGGTGAATCGGGAACTGATAAATTATTGATCGACTGGGTGAATCGGGAACTGATAAATTATTGATCGACTGGGTGAATCGAATCGCGAGGAACTGATAAATAATTGATTGCCTGGGTGAATCGAATCGCGAGGAACTGATAAATAATTGATTGCTGGGTGAATCGAATCGCGAGGAACTGATAAATTATTGATCGACTGGGTGAATCGGGAACGGATAAATTATTGATCGAACGAAAGATCGATCGCTTGGTTCCTTCACCCACTCAGCGGTTGGTGTTTTCTAGTCTCGCTTCTTGCGAAGGACTTTTCTTCTTGATTGAAAACAGCGTGGTTTAACACTAGAACCTTTGCCTAGCAGAAAAGACTTTACGGTTCTCTATCGCAGCTTTTGATTCCCGAGTGTAAAGCAAACACGCGGCGACAAAAATAATTCATTAAGGAAAGATACGGCTGTTCTTTTGCAACTTTCGGCGATTTTCGCAAGATTTTTTTTCATCCCGTTACTAACTAAGCACTCTTCGTCGGTTAAAGAAAGGCATGACTAAAAAAAAAGTGTGTGTGTGTGTGTGTGTTTGGGCTAAAGAAGGGGGGGGGGGGCACTCGCATGAAGCATAAAATAATAAGTAAACATAAGTAATGGTAAAAACATTAGAAAAACTCCATCTTTTATGGTGCTTTGTGTTTTCTTATCTAAAAAAAAAAAAAAGAAATTGTCAATTGTTTTTTAAAACGAAAGAGTCAATTAAAAGAAAAAAAAAAGAAAAAGTTTATATATATTTATATATATATATATATATATATATATATATATATATATAATGAACACGTAATGACGAAATTTAAAAACAAATACCAATTTGTATGTAACGCAGGTAAAAAATTTAGAGTTTTAAGTTTGTTTGGAACTCCCAGTACTCAGGACACTTTAAGGTCTGTCTTCATAAGACTCTTTTCTTGTCTATAACAAAAGGAAACACTTCGCGGCTCGACCTAGCATGCACCAATAAACGCCACGATGGACGGCATTACATCATGGACTCGCACTTTCTGTCTCCAGTCAACATGAACTCCGGATGTCTCCGGAATCGGTCAGAAAGTATCGCTTTTTGGCCGATACCAACGCAATATAAAGTTAGTCATTACAAAATAGTGGTAGAAAGAAGAGCTTGAGTGGGTGGACTAGTGTGTCAGAAAGATCATTGGAACAATAAACAAAACTAGGTGGAGGTCTATGGGTGGAAAGAGAGAGAGAGAGAGAGAGAGAAAAGAGAGAGAGACAGAGAGAGAAAGGAGAGAGGGAGAGCGAAAGAGAAATAAGTTAATAGAGAGAGAGACAGACATAGAGAGACAGGGAGAGAGAAAGGGAGAGAGAAAGAGAGGGAGACAGAGAGAAAGAGAGAGAGAGAGTGAGTGAGAGAGAGAGATAGAGAAAGGAGAGAGGGAGAGCGAAAGAGAAATAAGTTAATAGAGAGAGACAGACAGACATAGAGAGACAGAGAGAGAGAAAGGGAGAGAGAAAGGGAGAGAGAAAGAGAGGGAGACAGAGAGAGAGAGAGAGAGAGAGAGAGAGAGAGAGAGAGAGAGAGAGAGAGAAATAACTAACTTTTTCTGTTTGTTTTTTTTTTTAGGAAGCTCGAAGCAGCTTGCCTGTTGCTCACAGAAAGTACATTCGCATATAGATTGGGCGCGTCATATCCGCTCAGACCTACGCTCAGGGCACGACCACCCCTCCCTAGAAGTATTTACATATAATATAGATGTCTCTATCATCCTCCCAACTCCTCTGAATTTTTTATGACTCAGTCGGATATTGGCTCGCGTCCTGGTCGTGATTTAAGTTCCAAGGGTAGAAGAACAAAAAAAAAACAACAAAAAAACAAAACAAAACAAAAAGGAAACAAAAATGATTCCTATTTCATAAGACTTCTTTCAGAGAGTCCGTTTAATCAAAGCCAAATTTAAAACGAGATATTTACAAGTTATATGAAACTTGGAAGTACCCAAAGTCCCAGAAGTTAAATTAAAACGGTCGCAGGAATACTATATTCTACTGTAGATCTACTCTAGCCGCTGACTTAAACTGAATCACAGAAACCGAGCAGGGGGGACCGACTAAGAGAGTGGGGAGAAAAAGATGAGGAAGGAGACAAGGAACAAGGCGAGAGGAAGAAAAATCGATTGATGAGAAGTGAAAGAAAATAAGAGAAAACAAAAGAATGAGCGGGCCAAAGAGAAGAGAAATACAAATAAATGAAGGCATAGAAGAACCAATCTACAGCACATAATGGATAGAAGAACCAATGTACAACACATAATGGATAGAAGAACCAATCTACAGCACATAATGGATAGAAGAACCAATCTACAGCACATAATGGATAGAAGAACCAATCTACAGCACATAATGGATAGAAGAACCAATGTACAACACATAATGGATAGAAGAACCAATCTACAGCACATAATGGATGATCTTTAAACATAGGGTTCACCTTTCCCACCGGTGCTTCTTCCATCAGTTTAGGATCGCCAGGAACTGAAGCATTCAGCAGATTGCTGGGCATTGTTCGGTTCTTGGCTACTGACCCTAACCCTCACCTCACCCTCTAGCTTGTGTCTAAAGTCTTTGATTGTTTTACTATGATCAGGGATAATATGACGCTGGCAGCCGAAGGCAATTTCCTATGATGTATGAGCAGCTAGGGAGCACAACAATTGAGAGGAGGTTTTAGCTCTGTAGATCTGATGCAATCCATCATAATTTGAGCCTTGCCTGCTTGATAGCAAGAAGTGAACTTCAAAACCCATTATCTCCTGGAGAAGATTACACGAGGCGAACAAAGCTCGGCTGTACTGTTTGGGTCCAGGATTTGGAATATATTGTGTAATTTAAGGATGTAAAGTTTATTCCGTGTTGAGTGGGCACTGGAACCCCCAGCTAATTGGGTACCAATGAAACTGTTTTTGAACGATGGTTTAAGTAATCTGGAAGAGGTGACAACAGCTTTCTCGGCCCAGTTTGAGTGAGAGCGTTTTGACGATAGCCATGAATTACCCCGAGGAGATGCTCAGTTTCAATGACACCTCCAGAACTGATCGAGAATCTCATCACTACCAATCGACACTCGCTGGAACAGATCTGATCAAGAACCTCATCACTACCAATCGACACTCGCTGCCATAGATCTGATCGAAAACCTCATCACTACCAATAGAAACTCGCTGCAACAGATCTGATCGAGAACCTCATCACTACCAATAGACACTCGCTGCAACAGATCTGATCGAGAACCTCATCACTACCAATAGACACTCGCTGCAACAGATTTCTGATCGAGAACATCATCACTACCAATAGAAACTCGCTGGAACAGATCTAATCGAGAACCTCATCACTATCAATCGACATTCGCTGCAACAGATCTGATCGAGAACCTCATCACTACCCATTACCACTCGCTGCAACAGATCTGATCGAGAACCTCATCACTACCAATAGACACTCGCTGCAACAGATCTGATCGAGAACCTCATCACTACCAATCGACACTCGCTGCAACAGATCTGATCGAGAACCTCATCACTACCAATAGACACTCGCTGCAACAGATCTGATCGAGAACCTCATCACTACCAATAGACACTCGCTGCAACAGATCTGATCGAGAACCTCATCACTACCAATAGACACTCGCTGCAACAGATCTGATCGAGAACCTCATCACTACCAGTAGACACTCGCTGCAACAGATCTGATCGAGAAACTCATCTCTACCAACCGACACTCGCTACAACAGATCTAATCGAGAACCTCATCACTATCAATCGACATTCGCTGCAACAGATCTGATCGAGAACCTCATCACTACCCATTACCACTCGCTGCAACAGATCTGATCGAGAACCTCATCACTACCAACTAACACTCGCTGGAACAGATCTGATCAAGAACCTCATCACTTCCAATCGACACTCGCTGCAACAGATCTGATCGAGAACCTCATCACTACCATTCGACACTCGCTGCAACAGATCTGATCGAGAACCTCATCACTACCAATAGACACTCGCTGAAACAGATCTGATCGAGAACCTCATCACTACTAACCGACACTCGCTGGAACAGATCTGATCGAGAACCTCATCACTACCAACCGACACTCGCTGCAACAGATCTGATCGAGAACCTCATCACTACCAATAGACACCCGCTGAAACAGATCTGATCGAGAACCTCATCACTACCAACCGACACCCGCTGAAACAGATCTGATCGAGAACCTCATCACTACCAATAGACACTCGCTGCAACAGATCTGATCGAGAACCTCATCACTACCAATAGACACCCGCTGCAACAGATCTGATCGAGAACCTCATCACTACCAATAGACACTCGCTGAAACAGATCTGATCGAGAACCTCATCACTACCAATAGACACTCGCTGCAACAGATCTGATCGAGAACCTCATCACTACCAATAGACACTCGCTGCAACAGATCTGATCGAGAACCTCATCACTACCAATAGACACTCGCTGAAACAGATCTGATCGAGAACCTCATCACTACCAACCGACACTCGCTGCAACAGATCTGATCGAGAACCTCATCACTACCAACCGACACTCGCTGAAACAGATCTGATCGAGAACCTCATCACTACCAATAGACACTCGCTGCAACAGATCTGATCGAGAACCTCATCACTACCAATAGACACTCGCTGAAACAGATCTGATCGAGAACCTCATCACTACCAATAGACACTCGCTGAAACAGATCTGATCGAGAACCTCATCACTACCAATAGACACTCGCTGAAACAGATCTGATCGAGAACCTCATCACTACCAATAGACACTCGCTGAAACAGATCTGATCGAGAACCTCATCACTACCAATAGACTCCCGCTGAAACAGATCAGAGAGGCGCTTCGCTCGAACTGACTTGATCACAGGAGCCTTAGAAAAGGTTCCTGGTTTTACACAAGGTGTAGGTTATTGGAGTTTTTTTTTTTTTTTTTCAATTAAATTTTCGCCTCTGAAGGACAGTAATTTTAGTAAAGCAAATGACTGATTGGATGGTATCCAACTCCATGCTAACAAGTTTCACATCGGATGTGAACCTGAATACAATAATCAGTCCAGCACTCTAATGACTGAGCTCCGTGTGGCCACATTTTATTGTATATCTTTTTTTTTTTTTTTTTTTTTTTTTTTGGGGGGGGGGGGGGGATTGTAAAATTAATTAAAGCTTATTTCAACCCAGTCAACGCGTGACAAGAGGCGGTGTTTACTTGAGCAACCGCCGCCACTTCGAGACACAAAGCGACTTGGGCAATAACATATCTATCTATCTATCCATCCATCCATCCATCCATCTATCTATCTATCTATCTATCTATCTATCTATCTATCTATCTATCTATCTATCTATCTATCTATCTATCTATCTATCTATCTATCTATCTATCTATATATATATATATATATATATATATATATATATACATATAATAAACTATCAAGAGCATTTTTAGCCTAAGTCCAGGACTTTCTTCCAGCTTTTTTCTACCGCGTGGGACACTGATCCTGAAGGATCAATATTCAGTAAACTTCAAACATAATCATACAGTGGTTTGGGAGGAGACAGCGAGGAAAAAAAAATCGAAGTTGCTTTTAATATCATAAATTTGATGTTGCATGTCAACAAGCTATTAATCCGAAATGGAGGATCTCGAATTTTAAGGGTCAGCTTTCCAGTCCTATTTCCATATTTAGCAGTTCAACCTATTTGGGTTTAGAATTGCGTGTGCGAGCTATCAGCTTCAAAATGTCTTGTTTTCCCATAATGTCTACGTATGATGAGAGTCTAGCTTTGGGTTTTATGGTTCTCATCCCATCCACTTCCAGCTCTCAGCAAGTTCCGTACACAGCCACTGTCGACCTGGTCAGCAAGTTCCTGGTCATTCAGTCCATGTGTACATCACTGGCTTTCAGGTTAGAGCTTTTATCAGCATTGACGGAAGAATTAGTCTTTTTCGGCAGTTTTTTTCTCTTTTTTTTTTTTCAATATTTAAATCGTTTCTAGCTTGCTGCTATGAACAGGTGATCCTAGTAAACATGGAGAATAAGCGCCAGCGTTATTCAAGCTCTGAAGCGCGAAAAACAATCAGGAAGTGGATGGTGATGAATCCAAATGTAGGTCTTGAATAAGGTCTGCTTCAGACACCGGTCATAGTGGAAAATGACTATGAACGGTCTAGATCTAGACCTACACAGTGACTTGCGAAAGAAGCAGGATCCAAAGTCAATAAAAAATGTGCACACAAAATTAAAATAAACTAGGGATTCTATCATGAATGTAAAGCCCTCTTAAAGCCCTTTATTTTGATATGGTTTTTGTTTGTTTTTTCTTAATTTTGTGAGAATTGAACTATTTTCAACACAGTTATCGTGCAAAACGTATCATCTATGCAGTCCCAAGTTTGCGACCACAAACAGCACCGTAAAAGCGTGGATTTTGACTCAGAATACCAAGAGTTAGTAAAGATGTTGTGTCAGGCAAAGGCGTGTCTCGAGACCCAAAGTCTCGGAATTGTTTTTTTTTAAAACAGCAGTTAAAGGCACAACATCTTGGCCTGGAAGTAAAGACTCAAAAGAAGAGACACAACAACGCCATCGTTCGTGAATTCATAAACACACACAGCCTGCGTACACGCATACAATAAGCATTAAATGTTGATTAAAAAAAAAGTTTAAGAATATTGTCGGAAAATTAATAAAGCATATACGACTGCGTCTACAATAAAAGTAAACATTTCAAAGCAAGTTAGCGCAAAAAACGATAAGTAAAATCCGAACAGTGACCAGTAAATAGACGATTCTTTATTTCTCAAAATAAAAACCACCCCCAAAACATTAGACAACGAGTAAGGAAGAATGTAAAAAGACCAAATGCTGAAGTTCCGGGGTCTCGGTGAACCAAGGAAGACGAACGACCATGGGAAAAATGAGGAGCTGGGCACTTCCTCTAGACCAGAATAAAACCTTACCAAAATATAGGCCAGAGCGCGAGGAATCTTTTAGCATTAGCGCCAATTGGGTTATTCATGCATCAACTGACGAATCTGCTTCGGCACTCAAAAGTGCGCAAATTCAAGTTAAAAAAAAAAGAAGAAGAAAAGATAACGCGTAAAAGAGCGTAAATTTGGCAAGGTTATGTTGCAGTAATATTTAAACCTAAATATTCTTACAACTTCATTTATGTCATTGGCCTCAGTTCGTAAGAGCCATTTAAATTGCATGCCTCGTTTATCAACGTCATTCTCTTCATAGTTAAAATGGAACTTAACAAATTAATGTGATTTTTATTGATATACTGTTTCGGAATATCCGTGCGAGTGTCACAGAAATGCTAACCTCCCGTTACGAAACTCGCATTAAATCTGAGAAAACCACACTAAAAGGGAAAAGCCTCGAATGCTTTAGGTAACCGAACCGTCAGTAATTGGATTGCTTTGAAACCAACCGGTGGAAGGATCCGGTTTTACTCATTGCCAGACACGACCTGCTCGAAAGCTCGTGAAAATTTGGTTAAAAACCGTTATCATCGAGAGATCGGTCAATCACGACCTTCCTCATAATAATTGTTGTGGTCTGTGGCCAGGACGCGATGCTCCTCCGGCACCGACCAGCACGATCGCCAGTTATAGAAGATGACCATCATGACCATTGGTCACGCTCACGCGCTTTAATAACGAAAAGCATAATTGTGTAGCGATGCCACAAAATGAGAAGTTTGGTGTCAGATGACTATACCTGGGAAAATGCTATTTACATCAAGTAGGCTTGAAATTCCTCGCTATTTTGAGGGATTTTACTTCCGAAACAGTATGAATGAAGTTACAAACTAGGGCAGTATGTAAAGCGTAAATTTCAAACTATCTTTAGGAAAATTGCAATTCCCCACCAATTTCTCAACATTGCTATGTACTGAAGTTAGAACCATTGTGTTTGCCCTATCATCACTATAGCCCTTGCGAGAGACAAGCCCGAGGCTCACTGACTAGTTAGCGAGTTCATGATTGGTTAATCCGTTCATTGGTTCTTAAATCTTCTGGACAATAAAGTTCAGCTCCCACTCCCTACCCCCTCGCTCAGTGTGGCTGAGGACAAAATATATTCAAGACGGATCCAAAAAACGAAGAAAACCACACGAGTGAGACAGTGATGTGGTGATCTTTGGACAATTCGGAGACCGGTAAGAGGAACTTTTTTGACTTGTTGAAAAGGGAAAAAAAGCGAGAGCACAAAATCCACTTAGAGAGGGAGAGAGGTATGGAAGAGGGAGAGAGAGAGAGAGAGAGAGAGAGAGAGAGAGAGAGAGAGAGAGAGAGAGAGGGACACGAGAGACACACAGAGAGGGTGAGAGAGAATTGGGGGGGGGGGAGACAAAAAGAGGGACAAGAGAGAGAGAGACAGAGGGTGAGAGAGGAAGAGAGAAAGACGGAGACAAAAAGAGGGACACGAGAGAGGCACAGAGAGAGTGACAAAAAGAGGGAGGTGAGAGAGACAGAGGGAGGGTGAGAGAGAGAGAGAGAGAGAGAGAGAGAGAGAGAGAGAGAGAGAGAGAGAAAGTTGAAAAAAGATGAATGAGCTGCCCCAAGTCTATCGCTTGAGACAATCTGTAGTCCTGTACACATGCAAATGATCCTCAATAGTTTCGCCACTCGCTTATAGAACACAAACATCACTAAAGTGTAGCACCTGGGGTAAATAGTTCGGGCTTATGGCCGTGTTGATGGGCATTGTGGGATGGACGGGGAGTGGGGGTGTGTGTGAAATAGTAAGCCCCTCCGCCCCATCCCCTCTTTTTCCACTCTCTCTCTCTCTCTCTCTCTCTCTCTCTCTCTCTCTCTCTCTCTCTCTCTGTCTGTCTGATTGTCCGTCTGTCTGCCTATTTGTGTGTGTGTCTCTCTCTCAAAGAGAAAGCGAGAGAGAGAGAGAGAGAGAGAGAGAGAAACGAGAGAGAAAGTACGAAAGAGAGAAAGACAGAGACAGAGAGAGAGACAAAGAGAGAAAGCGAGAGAGAGAGGAAGCGAGAGAAAGAGAGAGAGAGAGGATGCGAAAAAGAGAGAGAAAGCGAGAGAGAAAGAGAGATAGGGAGAGAGAGAGAGAGAGCGAGAGAGAGAGAGAGAGAGAGAGAGAGAGAGAGAGAGAGAGAGAGAGAGAGAGAGAGAGAGAGAGAGAGAGAGAGAGAGAAAGCAGAGACAGACATATAACGAGAGCGACATTAAGGAGAATCCGATTGTTCTCCATCTATTCAGACGCCTTTTCACCAAAACGCCACGCGCCAGATGGAAATCATATCATGGAATTGCATGAAATGTAAAGGAAAACCGGGAAAAGTTTCTTCGATGCGTTAAAGAATTTTCCTCCCTCTAATTCCTCCAAGATTGGACGCGCATCAATTTTCGTCTGGGTTAAAAAGAAACCCGAAACCCATGTTACTATTATTGTACATGGAAGAGACCGAAGTGAATGGGCGTTACATTTCTCTGGCGCTCCTCAAAAGCTAATAAATTGTAACTGAAATTAGATGTCTATGGTGTGATGAATCGACCTTAGATGGCCATCAGAACCAAACAGAATGACGACAGAGAACAAACCGAGTCGAATTTGGTCCAAACGCTCGACCTGATGGACCGATGGAGCCCGCGAGTAGGATGACAACCGAGTCGAATTTGGTCCAACGGCTCGACCTGATGGACCGATGGAGCCTGCGAGTAGGATGACAACCGAGTCGAATTTGGTCCAACGGCTCGACCTGATGGACCGATGGAGCCTGCGAGTAGGATGAGAACCGAGTCGAATTTGGTCCAACGGCTCGACCTGATGGACCGATGGAGCCTGCGAGTAGGATGAGAACCGAGTCGAATTTGGTCCAACGGCTTGACCTGATGGACCGATGGAGCCCGCGAGTAGGATGACAACCGAGTCGAATTTGGTCCAACGGCTCGACCTGATGGGCCGATGGAACCCGTCAGAAGGATAACTGAGAACATCGCGCAGGTAAAACTCCCAGCAGGCAAGGCGCCACGACTGAATTTGGAAGATTTTCAAATTTCAAAGCTAACGAGATTCAAATGTGAAGACATAAGACAAGGCGCGCCATTGCTATGGTTACGAGCGCCGCAACCCGAGCCGACGTCGCCAAGACTATTGAGTCGGAGCATCGAGTTTCGGGACGTTTAAGTATTCACACACACACACACACACACATATATAATAGTATTCGATTATCGCTCGAATGGAGAATTGCATGACGATGGTTAGGTCTTTCATGCTCATATATTGAGATCGAATATACAATACTAAAACTAATTCATCTGAGCAACGCATAGCTCTATGTGAGATGAAATGTTTGCGACATAACTTTCGTTTTTACACGGAAGAAAGGGTAGGTATGGAGAGAAAGAGAGAGAGAGAGAGAGAGAGAGAGAGAGAGAGAGAGAGAGAGAGAGAGAGAGAGAGAGGAGGCGTAGAGTTATCCCCAAATGAGATAAACATAATTTGTTTGTTTATATATATATACACACAAATAAAGAAGATCTTACCTTAAATTCTCTTCATACGACACTGGTGTTTCAAGCGGAGGAGAAGGTTTGTATGAAAAAATTTAAGGTAAGATTTTCTATATCTATGAAAAGCTCCCACAGCTGAGCACTCTTATCAATTATACCAACTTATCTTCAAACTATATATATAAGACAAAATAAGAGTTTCCTTATCTATAAGAGATCAATTAGTTTATTCGAATTTACGCCTCTCACTACAGAAAATAAGCTGACAACTGAGCAACGTAAACCGGCGTTGCCATGTATGAGCACAGGGGGCTAATTTGAATCTACGTGAGGGGGGGTCGCAGCGCATTTTCTCGTACGGAAACAGACACCGAAAAAAATTACCTGAAGTGCGTCATGTGATCAGTGCAGAAATGTGGGACAATCCTTATGCCCGAGAAATTTAATAGCAAATCCCATTAATAATTCCCCCACCCCCAGATGAGGGCCTAATGTATCGTGCTAAAAGCAATGTGTTTTGACGAATAGCCTCCTTCAAATTAATATTCAATCTACAATTATTCTTCTCTCATAGCCCACCACACTTATTGGTGTGCGCCACTCTGGGGAAAATACAGAGAGAAACAGACAGGAAGAAAGATAACTAGGAACCCGCACACTGACTTAGAAAACACATTTGTAATTCGAAGAAGGAATTATTATACTCCCATAGCAATGCCTTGGCGTGAGAGAGATAAATCTTTCACAACAAAGAACAAAGTGTTCATCAACGGAGTTATCGAATATTGGATTGAGAAAGACTGAAAAGGATGGCACAATCTAGTATTCGCGCATATAACAGTACAACTGAATGACCCTACACCGTAAAAAAAAAATAGACAATAAAATAAAAAGAGAGGAAAAATAGCATCATGTAAAGAGCTCTCATTTTTTTTAAGTATGAAACAAATAATCTCTTAAGGATGCTCATGAAAAAGCCATTTTTTATTTTAATAATTGCCAAGAGCTATTAGCTCTAGAGAAAGACCCAAAATTATTGTAAATTATTCTCACATGTTTTCACTATCACACCATATGCACATTCTCGGCTTATTATTTCTGTTAGGGGAAAAAGTCAGAAAAAAAAAAAGAAATATTGCTATTATTTTGCAAGGGATATGAACTTCCCAGTCAACTTTGAAATCATGACAATACGGAAATATAATTATCCATTTAACTTGGTTTTGAAGTCCTCAAAACTATTTTGCTGATACGCCTTTAACTATAATCAATTAACAACAACAACAACAAAAAAAAAAACAACAAAACAAAACAAAACAAAAAACACGCAAATAAAATGTACTAAAAATATAAGATCGAATCCCCCCTCCCTTCCTCCCCCCCCCTTTCCCCCAAGATCCTCAAACGCCGATACCAGTTGACACCGTGCTGACCATTCTGAGGCAGAGCAAACGAACGTCGATGAGGAAACCACGTAGAAATCCCGCCAGATCTCATTTGGAGCATAGCTGAACGGGCCTCATCACCCGCGATTTGCAAACCGCGTCACCATAAGGCCAGTTTCTTCAAATAGCTCAGGAACAGACACCGCAACAATGGCCGCCTAACGAAGATCGCCTGCCGTTCATTCTCCGAAGAATTCTTCTGGGAGACTAAATTTGTACTCAAAAACATCTTGGTGGTCAAGTAGTGAAGATGATAATTACAGCGGAGAGTATTCGTCCAAAGCTGTCGACTGATGAAATCTGACGGCATTCAAGTTTGTAAATGAGCATTAGCGTTTCTCCAAAATAAATTACAACGAAGAAAGCTTTGCATGAGGTGATATTAGATTTAACATCTAAACCCATAAAAAGTTAAGAGTTTTTAACTGCTGTATTGCCAGAATGGAAAATTACACGAAAAATATTTTTTTTTTTTGGGTCCAAACTGTGGCTGGTAGATCTGGGGGTTTTATGGTTCTTTTTTTTCAATGTCAACGGTCTGAACTCTGAGGCGGTCCAGTCTCATGTCCGGTTTATTGCGCTGGGTAGTATGGGCCATGAGATACACAAGTTCACTCAAAGACAGACACTGTTGAAGTCAAAACGAGGGTAATGTTTGCCACGTCAGAAAACCTGCGATCTAATCGCACCCGCGCAATTCCTCTCTTTAACTTTGTGCTGTTAATGTTTGGTATTTAGGGTGTGTATTTTATCCCATGACGTCACATCAGAAGGACATATTGGATGCGCGGTGCGTTTCATTGAAAACTTTCCCGCAACAGTACAGTCTAAACGGCCATGCGTCCAGGAATAACTTGGGCCTTTTCAACAACAATAATGCATCTCTTCACCAACCGCTCTTATAGCGTGGCTGTACATTTTGGCGCTACACTTTAAAAAGAGGAAAAAATGTAAGAAGGGGAAAAAAAACTCATGAATAACAAAAGCAAACATTTCTGTGAAGCGTTCATGTGAGACTTTCATTCGGTTCTAGCATATTTCAGCGAGAAAACTTCCGGTCACATGGTAGGGATCCTGGGGTCATTTTGACATTGTTGTACCGGACAGATAAAACGTCCTAGGACACCTTGCGTCACAGAGCTGCCTGCAGGGTACAAGCTTTATGAATTCCACCACTATGTATGGTATTGCCCGTATATACATAAGCCGTTGCGAAACGTAAAACACTTTAGAAGCAGCCCCTACAAATACAAGTTCAGAAATTGCATGCTATCAAACTTTAACGAGCTAACAAAACATCAAACAGTCAAATGAACTAAAGTAAAAAAAAAAAAAAACTTTAAAACAATGACCACCCTTCCCACGCAGTTATTTCACTTCTTTTTTCTTTTAGTTTCGAATTGCCTTTGCTGCTTTACTTCCTTGTGCCAAAAGAGGTCATGTTTAGAAAGAGGATCGCGATAAAAGTCTATAAACTGTTTTTGATGGAGCCATAGAATGCCCGACCACGACCGTCGGGAATGGAGCCAGAAAAGTTCACCGGCTCAATAACCAAACCGCATGCAATGGCTTTAGATAAGATACTGAGGCGTCGTAGGGAGCAAGGGAGGAACTAGAACTAATCTCAGCTCAGAGTGTGTGTACAGACTCTAAGAGCTTCACAATCACGGTCATTAAACGCTGGCTAGCTGTGACGCTGTTTCAACTTAACTGTCTGAACAGTTCACCCAATGAAGGGACTTGCAGTCTACTTACTCATCGCTATCTCTTGAGACAAACATATAGGGTGGACATTGGAATGTGATAAGAAAACCATGAAACTTTACAGAAAGTGTCCTGTAATTCCCCTAGACTAATACAAAATAATGGTACGGATTGTAACCCATTACCCATCCTTCTATTTTCGCAGTCTTCTGTCTCCTTTCATGCGAGTTTCGGAGATGTTGAGTTTTGATCCTTTTATCGGCTTCATTGGGGAACGTTATGCGGTGCAATTTATACGGAAAGACGTTAAACCAGTGTAACTGTTGGTCATGGTTCAACAGCAGATCAAGCTGGAGGTCTTCTAGTTCTAGTGACGAGAGAGGAAAGTATTCATAGATACTTCAGTTTGACAGAGCTTAGAATAGCCACCGAACTGACAGGAAGTTTGTATAGTTTGAGACAAAAGCAAAGACAGTTGGCAGTGCTACATCTGACAATGGTGTCTGCGTCTTATCGGGTAATACATGGGGAAAATAACGACAAAAATTAAATAAAAAAGTTGAGCTCACTAAACAAATATAAAAGAACTAATGATTCAATCTGACTATACAAACTCTAATCTGCTTACTGGATTTATCTCACTCAATCGTTCGATTTTTGTGATTGCCGACGGCCATTTGAATCAAGGTCCACCTGAGTGCCTCCAAGAAATCTTTGTTCCAGGTTTGCAAAGCCAAATGGAAATAGTCACCGCGCCATCTTTCTATACCCAGCTTCACTCTGTGATGGGCTGGAATAGTGTTCGGTGGTCGCGTCAACAACGACTGAGATCGTC
Source organism: Elysia crispata (assembly GCA_033675545.1). NCBI lineage: Eukaryota > Metazoa > Mollusca > Gastropoda > Plakobranchidae > Elysia > Elysia crispata. The sequence continues at coordinate 50,649 of JAWDGP010005738.1, forward strand.
TTGTAATAGGCGCGATCCATCGGGCGATAAATAAATAGATCCATCTTGAGCTTGGCTCCCTAGGACAAATGGGTACAGATACTGGTTTCAACACTGCAGAAAAAAGTTTGATCGCCAAGCATGTAGAACAGAACCACATCAGGAAACTGCAAACTCTGCCCATGCAGGCGCTGGCTTTTTGACTCATTTCGGTGGTGTAAAATTGACTTCTTTGAGCGCTGTTTTTGTTTGTCTAACCTTTCGCCCATTTCTGGGCGTTTCCCCTATAGTGCGGCGAACCCTGCCTTAGTGCCACTGTGTGCAAAACTTACTGTCATCCTTGCCGACATGACTGATTTGTCAATTTCTTTCGTCTTATCTTATCGCGTTTCCTCCACCTCTCTCACCTTCAACAAATATCATAACCATCGTGATTGTTTTTCTACAACTAAGCACCGGATATATTTCTTTTTCCTCGATTGAAATTCTATATTATCAGTTTGATTTTGATCCCTGCTTCCTTACATAAATTTGTTTTGCTTTCTACCCGTCCCAGTTTTCTTGCGCCTTCTGTAATAGTTCCGATTAACCTAAACATGCACTTGAATTGATCTTCAATATTAAAACATTTACTGCGCTAGAAGAGCTTCACCAACCGAGCCTCCTAGCATTAATTCTTTTCACGCAAGGGCAAAGCAGGAGCGCGACATCAACACCAAACTGTAGACACGTTCAGAGCAAAAAGCCTCATGCATAATCCAAGCATTGCAGCACGATGTTGTCCGTCCGAGGAGCTGTTCAGCTTCTACAAACACTCCATTCTGCTGATGGTATAAATTAAGGGTAATGTCTTGGCAAACAGTACCTCCCCTTCGCCAACTAAGTACCCCACTCCAGAACCTCCCAGCTCCCCGCACAGGGCGGAGCAACGATGGTGTGTAGGTGGAGGACGCACTCTTGGAGAGATAAGCAGATTACCGGCACGCAGACACAGGCCATCCTCAGCTTCGCTATATCTAACGGAGATTTATTTAAATAAACTCAACACATCTTGGTCATCTTGCAGTCGACGGGTTAAATAAAACCTTATATCAAAGAGATGAATAAAAGTATAGGCGAACGTAATGTTCCATGTTAAGAGAAGAAGCCACATTCATGGAAGACGTAGGCTATAAATCGTAAGGTTAGTTTCTACTATTTTGGGGTGTTAAAAAAAACCCAACACAACCGCATTCATATACCGAAGACTTTCCCTAACTGCAACATGTAAAAAGTAGCAACACTTTTCCTATCAGAGACACTAAGGCCATACCTTAATCATGGCATTTTGTTTGAAACATAGGAGGAAAAAATATTGAGAGAGTATTGAGGGAAAAGGGAAGAAAGAAAGAGATTAGAAATATAGAGACAGTGGGAGTGAGCGAGAATACGGGGAGGAGAAAGAGAGTGAGATGAGAATTAAAATGTGTACCTTCCCTCATGCGGGCCTGCCAAGACAAGTGAGCGAAAGCCAGGTACTCGTACCTTCCAAAAACTGGAAAACGGGACATTTGTGTCGGAGCAACCAATCAAAAAACAAACTTCGCCCGAAAAAAAATTATGATACTAATAATCATAATAAAACTGAATAAATCAATAAATAAATATAAGCTTGCTTTTTTAAAAGTGGGGAATGCATGGTGTCATTTTCTCCTTTAACAAGACATTTTTTTTATTTAATTCTTTACTTGATCGTCTCTCAAGACAGCGCCAGATTTCATGACTTCAAACAATCTCTGTTTGAGCATCATGACTACAATAATACGGTTATTATTTTTTTTTTCATTTCGCACCAAGCTGTCATGTCTCGTCGTCCTCCATTCTAACATTTCGCTACAGTTCTTGTTTTGAAACCTAATATATATCTTTTTCCTTTCCGCCAAAACCCGTATGATCAGCGACCATCAGATACTGCGGACAACAAGAGTTTACTTCAGGGGACCACCATCGTCCGAAATCATCAGCAAAAATATGTCTATGAGAGTTTGTTTTACAAACTACTTCCAAGTCCTGACCTGTGTTCGAAATGTCCTACAAAAATTCCCAACAAGGTCGTTATCAAACGATCTGTTTTTGAACACACAAAGCGGCATCGGTTAGGGATCGCTCTATGGAGGTGAGGGGAGATTTGATCGCGAATAATCTTGGGCAGACCATATCTACACCCGCCAACGGGCACAGCCAGGACTTGAACCTCGCAGCCCATTACAGCAAGGTAAGTACGCCATACTGAACCATCATGGAGGACAAATTTAGAGTTCAATTCTCTCCGCTTTACTCCCTACTATTAGATTTTATTCTAATCATGATAGTTTATAAGGTGGATAGATACAGTAGATAGTGTGTAATGTGGAGTTCCAAACGATTCGTTAGTTGTCATTTTTTTTTTTCAAAATCGCCTGATAATATAGAAATAACTTGAGATGGAATTATGGCGGAGAATATTTTCAAGAAAAAGCTACTAACGCGCCGGGCAGGCAACCTCTTGAGTAATACAAAATATACGGAAAACCTTGGAAGGCACCTTCTCCGCGGTACACATCACGAAAAATCCAGATATCCTGAGATTCCGGAAAGTTGGCAGCAGATTTGATTCCGCCCCCGCACTGGAGGATGTCGACGTTTACCATTTCTGTTGGCCTCCATCTCCTTATTGGATCTAGAACATTCCGCACTCCAGCCATCAATCAAACCTCGGGAAGTCTCCCAACAAACAAGGCCTAAAGCCATTTCTATCGCCAAAGTCGATAACGAAATCTTAACTTATTTTATCAAAAATACCAAACAGATAGTTTTAGACCCGATGTAGTCTATGAATTAGGTTGTGTGAGCTAATTAGCTAAACAAAACGATTTTTAGCCTACATGTAAAATATTTTGTATTTTGATTTATTGCACACTTTACATCGTTGCCTTTCCTATTTTTTTTTCAAGTTCATGTCGAGTTTTTCCCTTTTTTTTTAAACCCGTGTGTATTTTCAAATTTATCTAATGTCTCTTCTGCCCTTTTACTGGTTATCTCCTTCCTCCTCCTCCTCCTCCTCCTTCTTCTTCTTCTTCTTCTTCTTCTTCTTCTTCTTCTTCTTCTTCTTCTTCTTCTTCTTCTTCTTCTTCTTCTTCTTCTTCTTCTTCTTCTTCTTCTTCTTCTTCTTCTTCTTCTTCTTCTTCTTCTTCTTCTTCTTCTTCTTCTTCTTCTTCTTCTTCTTCTTCTTCTTCTTCTTCTTCTTCTTCTTCTTCTTCTTCTTCTTCCTTCTCCTCTTTCATGCCATCGCTTTAATTCAAGATTCGAATGTTCGGCAGGAAATTATATGCCAAAACCCAAAAAAACTTTCAGTGATTCAGACTAGACTTATAACTCAAGTATAACAACAATATATTATGCTCAAGCTGGCCCTCCGTCACACCGTATCTTCTCATACCCGCAGCGGCGAGCTGCCTGCAACTCATGCCATTTGAACTGGACAGCTCTCCACGACTCACGCTTGAATTATCTCCCCCCCCCCCCCCCTCTCGCGTCGCGTGTCCTATAAAGGCGTGCAAATCACGCGAAGCGCTGAGTGCTCCGCTACCCTCTCTCCGTCACAGATCTGTCAACTCTTGCCGGTTTCCTTTATTTCATTGAGTGGTTGAGAAGTTTTCCAGACCACCGAGACTAATAGGGTCAGTGCAACACTCACTCACTTAACTTAGACTGGGAGGAACCTCGCGGCAACTACTACCTGGGAAGCGTGAGTGGGGCGAAAGAGTAGCTACACCGTGTAGAGCTGGCTCGAGTTTCCTGGAAAACTTGGCATGCTGTTCAAGTGGTTAAAAGCGCAGGAGTGAATAAGAGCGAGAACTTTTCCCAGTTAACTCACATTCTGTTTCGGCCCACGTCCAACTCCTTTTGGCGAGTGACGCGCAAGCTTGTCAGCCAGTCGTCGCCTTCTGTCACGGTGAATGTCTGCGCAAAAAGGTTACGTTATCGAATTATCTTCGGGTTTCAGTCCTTCTAACTATTGCCGTTAATCTCAAGAAGCAGAAGCCAAGAGAGACTCAGTACAGTAAAAAAAAAAAAAAACCCAAAGAACTGTTTCTTTTCTCTGGTTAAAACAAAGATTTCACTATCTATAAACGATATCACAAAACCAATGACGTGCCAACTGAGCTGAATGTTGTCTCTTTTCTGCGATTAATAAGCGCGTTTATTAGTGTATGCTCCGGTGCTCGTTCTGAAATTTCCCTGTGAAGATCCACTGATTCTACACGGTTGTGGCATTCTCGTTTTCTTTTTCTTTTATTACGACTTGCAAACCGCTCTGAGGACCACAGGAAGCAGATACAGGACGGCCTAAAAACAGTGCATCACAAAAGGTAAAACTCAACGCGCATCATCGTTTTGTTTTTTCTACGTGTATTTATTTAAATAAACTCAACACATCTTGGTCATCTTGCAGTCGACGGGTTAAATAAAACCTTATATCAAAGAGATGAATAAAAGTATATTCATACTTGCATGTTAAGAGAAGAAGTCACATTCATGGAAGACGTAGGCTATAAATCGGAAGGTTAGTTTCTACTATTTTGGGGTATTAAAAAAACCCAAAACAATCGCATTCATGTACCGAAGATTTTCCCTAACTGCAACGTGTGAGAGGTGGCAACACTTTTCTTATCAGACATTGAGGTCATTACCTTAATGGCACTTCGTTTGAAACATAGGAGGAAAAAAATATTGAGAGAGTATTGAGACGCAAAAGGGAAGAAAGAAAGAGATTAGAAATATAGAGACAGGGGGAGTGAGCGAGAATACGAGGGGGAGAAAGAGAGTGAGATGAGAATTAAAATGTTTACCTTCCCTCAAGTATACGACTTATAACCTAGAGAATAAAGGATACTTCATTTCTATTATGGAGAGAAAGGTGTGGTTTTTACATTTTCTGAAAAAAGTAGGGATCAGGGTGAATTGGCTTCGATCCGCCATGGATCTTTCATCAAAGGCGAAATTCTTATAAACCTCATTCAGAACAATTTTTTTTCTCACCAACAAAATCTTGCTTATTCCACTTAGGACTCGTTTTGTCTTGAGGGACACTACACTAAAAATTATTTTAAACTATTAATACATTTAAGAGTAAGAAAAACTTTTCAGATAATCACAAATCACATTCTGCGACCCAAACTCTACATTCTAATCCGCCATACAGACACTCTTTCACGCACCCCACTCACTTCACATCCCCTCCCTTCCATTCCATTTCTCCTATTGTTTTTGTTCCTGTTCATATTCTTCTTCTTCTTTTTATAATAATTATAATTATTCTTCTCGCTTTTTTTTTATTATTCTAATTCTTTTTATTCTTGCTTTTCTTCTTCTTCTTCTTCTTCTTCTTCTTCTTCTTCTTCTTCTTCTTCTTCTTCTTCTTCTTCTTCTTCTTCTTCTTCTTCTTCTTCTTCTTCTTTTATTTCTTCTTCTTCTTCTTCTTCTTCTTCTTCTTCTTCTTCTTCTTCTTCTTCTTCTTCTTCTTCTTCTTCTTCTTCTTCTTCTTCTTCTTCTTTTTCTTATTATTATTCTTGTTTTTATTATTCTTTCTCTTATTCTTATTGTTTTAGATATACTGGTGGCTGTACCGTTAAAGAGCCCGCCCTGATAAACATGGTGAACTCATTCGGAAGTTCGAGCACTACAGAGATGCCTGACGGTGGCTTAAGTTTAACATTAATAAAGACCTGTATCACCTTGCTGTGTAATGGGTATATGAAACTGCTATTTCTACTACTACTACTACTACTAATACTGCTACTGCTACTGCTGCTGCTACTACTACTACTACTACTACTACTGCTGCTACCACTACCACTACCACTACTACTACTACTACTACTTCTACTACTAATACTACTACTACTACTACTACTACTACTACTACTACTACTACTACTACTACTACTACTACTACTACTACTACTACTACTACTACTACTACTACTACTACTACTACTACTACTTCTTCTTCTTCTTCTTCTTCTTCTTCTCCTTCTTCTACTACTACTAGTGCAGCTACTCCTGCTGCAGCTAATATTACTAACATCACTACTATCACTTCTTATGCTGCTGCTGCTGCTGCTGCTATTAGAATAACAAGACCAAAGTAAAAATTTAAACACAAAAATTATTCTTGTGCTGTTTATTATTCCTTCTCCACAACGCGTCCCAATCCAAGTGCTCATAAACATCATAACTTTCCAACAAAACGAACTGTGACCAAGAAAAATCCGAACCACGGTAAAAACTAATTGGAAACCATCCATAAGGTTTCTCCAACTTTCACTAAAAATAATTGCTTTCAAAATTCTCTCGTCCTTAGTATAAAATAAAATCGAAGAAAATTATCTTATCATTGTTGTGGAGCAATAATGAGACAATCGTGTTTTTGAACAACTAATTGGGAGAACGATGAATAGTTCAGTTCGGAGAGATAATCATGTCGATTATACATACGTGAAGACATTCTATTTCAATTATACATACGTGAAGATATTCTATTTCAATTATACATACGTGAAGACATTCTACTTGATAGAGATGACCTTCATCTAACCAGCCCTATAACTACCTTAATGAGAGCCGAATAATCTGTCTTCATGTAAAAGCTACGGTGACATGGTACTCCGTCAATGCTCTTGGACATGAAGCTAAAAACTGTGATTCTAGAAAGTAGCAGTCCTAAATTACTCTAGACCAAAAAGAAGCTTTGAGATACAAAAACCATCTGCCCCCATGATGGAAGATCTCATGTTTTATCACCTAGACATCCCGACTTCGAATCTAAACGAAAATTACAATACATCCGCC